>CAUDMG010001794.1:2450026-2719603 GCA_958450375.1 Homarus gammarus | reverse complement strand
GTGAGGGGGCGCGTTCTCGAGCTGCCACCAATGTGAGGGGGCGCATTCTCGGTCTGTTTCTACACCACCCTCATCTTATTTACTTCTCTTAGTTCTTACTCTACTCAGTTCCGTCACCTATTCTTGGGTAGCATGGACGAGGGTCTAGGCACGTGAGTATGGTAATTTTGGTATCAGGTCACTTGGATGGAAATAAAGGTAAAATACTGTGGGAGAAATGAATACACCTTAATTACTATAAAACAAGTTTATTAATAAAATCAAAGGGGAAAATAGATGTTATTAACACATAACTACCAGGCTCAGCTCCTGGGCCTATTGCAAACTCTCTGTCTTATGTACTGGTTTCCTTGTTTTCCTATTTACTCAACAGCAATTATTCGGACATTACACTCTTACCGTGCACCCAATACCGGATGTCACCTTACATTATATCGCAGGACCAGCTCCTTGTCTTTCCTCCCAAGACACTAATACTGATACAAACCCCGACATGGGTCCCCCACAACATGGGTAAGTATTAACAACACCTACAACCACACTGTGGACCATAATTCCAAGGCCTGTCACAGGGTATAGCACTGGCGCCTCTAACAACTGCTGTTGTGGTCGGTTACACTCCGACCCGAGATGGGGTAGCCAGACACATGGCGGGTCTGGGGTCTGGCCCAACGAAGCCTTGGGGCACATTAATCCGGCCGCATCGGTGCCATCTTCTCACATATGATCCCGGCTGGACAACTAATACATCCGAGGCCGTTGTTGGATGGTAGAGCGATTCAAGAATCACCATGGAATCGGGAGACAAACGGGAATCAGCGTCAGGGGACCTGTATGGATGGAGGGACGGGCACTTACTAACTGTGACAACAACATCAAGTTTCAGGGGACGTTAAAGACGTAAATATGACTTCACTCAGAGCATATCAACTACGTTACTGTAACACTTGCACAATCAACTATTAATTGGGTCAAATCACTTAAAGAAGGGCGAATTACAACACAGAGTGGAATAGCAGCATACCTGTATGGATGGAGGGATGGGCACTTACTAACGGTTGAAATGCCCCTGCGCCCTCACTCAAAACAGGCCAGGGAGCCCAGCTACTCCTATTCCGATGAATTAATTTACGGTACATTCTGACGTTGAAACTGAGACTATGGACTCATTTTCATTCTCTATTATCATCTTCACTAACAATGCTCTGACTCAGCTATCGAAAGCCAAATTAAATTGATTACAAAGGGTTAGATGGCAACAGGTCCCAGCATACAGTGTTTACTCCCATAGACCAAGACGTGGGAAATAGAGAACGGGGGACGTTTCCACTGGGGGGACTCAAGAGGGTTTTGTGGACGTTTGAGCGTAATATGAATCCTTAAGGTTTTCAGGTTAGCCGTCATGACCATTACATTGCTGCCACCAGACCCACTCTGGGCAGTTTGTAGCTAGTTAGGTAGAGTGCAGAGTGGACTAAGCATTGGGTTAGGTTTTTCATTGACCAGATCGAGAAGGGGAAGGAAGGATGAAACCATAACATGTCATAGTTCTTTCAATTCTTCTTTCTACTTACTTCAGTTCATTGGTTACTACCTAACCTCAGTTCTTTTTGGTAGCATGTCGAGGGTCTAAGGCACATGGGTATGGCAATTCTGATACCAGGCCCTTTGGACGGAAATAAAAGTGTTATACTGCGGGAAATGAATACCCCTGATATACTCAGAAAATGTTTATTAAAGTGGGCTCAAAGTGGGGAAAAATCTATGATTAACATATAACTCCAAGGCAACTCCTAGGCTTTACCCAACTGCAAATTACGTTTCATTACAGACATTACAACTTCCATATGACACTTCACTAACTGTTGGTAGTGCATATGAGCTGCACTCACAACACACAACATGTTATTACTGAAACCAACTCATACATGGGTCCACTACCCAACATGGGATACTTATTCCAGAATTACCCCCCCATACACATACAACAACACTGTGGACATATAACTTCCAGGAAGTGTCCCAGGGTAGGACACTGGGGCTCACGGCTGTGGCTGTGATCGGTGGTAGGTAGACACATGACGAGTCTGGGGTCTGGCTCCAAGAGGCAGTGTGGAGCCGATTAATCATGCCGAATCAGCGCCATCGCCCATGTATTGACCACTGCTGAATATCCACCAGCTCCGAGCAACGGGTGGGGTTTCAATTAAGCCCACTGTACTTGCAGGACAAAGTTGGAGGGTGTCACTTGAGGTTTGGGGAAGCATGGTGGTTCAAACACAAACAACATCTCTTGTTTTGCGACGTCAGACGACATTTACTTTATATTACTTCTTACTGGGTGAATGACAATTCCACTGTCACAACATGAACACTGATAATTCACTACAATTGACTGAATCAAACTGAATGGCTAGGGAACACAGAACATACCTGCAGGACAAAGTTGGAGGGCGTCACGGGAGGGTTATCTCCTTCCAAGTTTAGAAGCTCCATAAAGTTGTTGGTAGCGAAAGGCAGAGCGGGGAAGATGATAGAGGAAGGAGCAGGAGGTTAGGAAGGGAATTGTAGTGGTTATATACCCCTGAGTTGCAGACGTGGCTATCTCAGGCAATGACAGAAATTACAAACAAACCAACTGTTATTCATTCAAGGACGACCCTCAGTTGACAAGGGTCTGGCTAATTACTAAAGTTGACTTACATAAACTAATTCAAGATTGGGTTTGCCAGTAGAGAGTGGAATAAACGTATTGACAACTGTGTTCGAAGGTGGGACTTATTGGGAGGGATCCTGGGTGTAAAACGAATGGGAAAAACACGTCTCTCCTTAATTCTATGAATACATACAATTAATATTTTATAACCGTACCTGGGTACAATACAACGCATGATTCAGTAACATTAAGTAGGTGAGTTAGTTTTTATCAATGACCCCAGTTCTCTGAGATTCTACAAGAGCGGTGGATTTGAATGTTATGTAGCGTAAAATGAATTAAGGGGGGTTTTTAGGAATGACAATGACGTGAGCAGTACAAGGGAACGTCTTTGGGGAATTCCATGTCTGGGAGGTTATTTGCCGTGAACATTTCCTTTACCCTTTTAGCAAAACATCCTGGTTTGGCTATACTCAAGAGGTGGGCGTGAATTATTGCCGTCATGATTTTAATGGACAGTTGACTTTCCAGATTGAGCACTATAGGTTGTTGGGCTGGGGGTTGTGAGGCTACCTTTTTCAAGGACTTTAGATGTTTCCTTTGTCAATTTGGCTACAGCGAAGTAGGTCCTGTTTTGCTTTTCCTGTGCCCTCTCCTTTTCAATTTCCTTCCTTTCTTTTACGATCTCTTTCCTTACTGGACAGCATGCTGCCAGTGTTCTGTGGTCTCCTTGGCAATTCAGGCACCTAGGAATTTCTCTACTCTTGCACTCCCGAAATGTATAGTATGTCCCACTTCCCCCCATTCGGAGCAGTATTTAGTGTTTTTGTTAGGGGAGTCCGTGACTAAGTGTGTATATGTGTAACAGTTCCAGCAAGGCGTGATGGGAAAAAAATCTTCCTGTTCAACTTGGTTACTACCTATATGGTAGTAGGAGAGACAGAATCCCTCCTGTATTGCTTTATGTGCCATTCCTATGTCCTGAAACTTAATTTTCAGCATTGATGGTAGTCTAGGTAGTTTAACTACCTAACTACCTCCTCTACTTTGGCCCATTGATTTCTTTGTTCCAGGTCTAATTTCAGTTGTTGTTCACTAGTTTCTTCTGTGATGGTCCTATCCAGTCTTTTAACTACTATGGTCTTCCTGGCTCTTAGTTGTGGTGGGATTACGACTTCGAATCACTGCTTCTTCAGATGCTTTATGCTGTCGTTGGATAGCAGGGTGTCAACGTCTTCCTCAGTCAGGCAAAGGGTATGAATGATACTTGGTGGTAATGAGGCTCGCAATCTTTATGAGTAGTGTTGCTCAGAGCAGTTCGGCTAGTGAGTTTTTCCGTGGTTGGCTACACCCCAGTCAAGGGAGCGTATTCTTACCCTATGTGCCCTCATTGTGGAGGGGGCAAGGTGGACAAGCCACCTTTTGATATACAATAGTAGGTTGTGTCATAAGGCGAATTTTTTTTTTTTGAGTTTGAAAAATCGGCTCATGGTATTAATGATGTAGTTCTATGTGCAGAATCATGTGATATCTTCAGATTTGAAAAGTTTTTATTTTTTGCTAGGTAAATTTTAACTTGAAATCTTATGAAAATTCAGTATTCCCACCCTTTTACCAACACCACTAAATAGCTTATTTAAAGTAAAGTAAATGTATCAGGTTCATTTATTAGGATGAAAATGATCCAGAATAGTGAAACGAATGATCTTGACACATTTATTAAATTTAATATTCCTTTAGAAAACAAAATCATCAAATACAAAAACCGGTTTTACTACTACGACCCGGTGTTGCTGCACACCATAGAGAACATGTCTTTCTTGCTTCTGTTTCTACTCATCACCTCCCTGCTGACCACCTGAGCTCGGATGTAGCCTTCCCTCCTCTCCTGGCTGTACACGTGACTGCTGGCCTCGTTCACTTGCTGTACACAACGCTCTATACTCTGGGTGTGCGAGGGCCAGGCAGGGACATGCATGGTAGGGTGTGTCAAATTTGTCAACATGTTAAAAATCAAATTTGGTAGTCAAAATATTGTGCCTCTTTATGTCTAAACTTGAGATTAGCAAACAAAAATGAATTGAAATAACCCTCACCTACATCAATTATACCTTAAAGTTTCAAATATCAGTATTTCAACAAATTAATGAGACTTGATTAGAATTATTCACTTGATATTAACTAATCTCATGTAAGCATATGGATTATGGAGTATTTTATGGTTCTATAGCTTGTGTACAATATGCATGTCAGAACATGAACATGAACAGGCTCTCCGTGTGGGACAGTTTAATTCTTGTTTTGACTTGTACCAAGCGTGAGGATAAGGCGCCCGGCTCACTCTCCTTCTAGATATCATAGACGGTGGTTTGCTCTCATTGCACTTGCACCTACTCTACCAGACGAATTCTACATTTTAATTATTGAAAGTAGGGCATATTGATTGTCGCAGTTACTTATATCATTGTATAAAACATTATGTTCTAAGAAATTATTATGTTATTTCTGTTACAGCATTTTTGATAAACAAATTGATATTTTTTGAAACAACAATTGAATTATGAAACATTGAAATATTTTTCTATTTGTCAGATAGTGTGAAGATGTCAAAATTGAAGACAAGAAGTCAGTTGTCAACCCACTTGAGCCTGCTAGTTGGTAAAGGGAAGGAGCTTCCTGTATCAGAACTTCCAACAGTGAGAGACATGCTAAGATTAGGGTTACTCCTTCGAGAAAAAAATGCAAAGGACAGAAGGAACTATACAGATAAAGAACTCATAAATGACATGATAGTCCCTCTTCTGCATCAATGGACAAAAGCTAATGCACTATTCAAACCACCTGTGATTAATCAGTGTCGAACTATTGAGCTAAAACTAACGAAATTATGGCACAAAGCAGTTGAAACATCACTTGGTAAAGGAAACTTGGCCAGGAAAAATGAATTTCTGCACACACTTGATACTCTGTTTGACATTTTGACCTGCAAGTGCTCCATACAATTATGTTCTGAATCCAACTGTTCTCACTCAGGTAAGAGAGAAAATAATTCCCACATTGATTGTGGTTGTCCTCGTGAAAAGAAGATCCCTGTTTTAGAGCTTCAATTTATAAAGGCACAGAGGACAAAGGAAGAAGGCCAAGGAAGTATGCAAATGGGTTCAATAGATTATTCAGAAACAAAGAAGCAGATTGCTAATGCCAAGAAGAGAGAACAAATCCGAGAGAGGGAACAAAAGAAGAAAATGAAGAGTGAGGAAGCCATCCAAAGAGAGGAAGAGCTGTGTCAAGATGTTTATCACTTCTTTGATAGTTCTTCTGATGGACAGGAAGCAACATCAGATGATAGTTCCAAAGAGCCATCTGAACCTTTACCAAAGAAAATGAAATACAACACAAGAAATATTTCAAACATTGCTTTAGCTAGTATTCGCCACCATGCTGGACTTCGTGAGGCTGCAGAAATTGCAACTGCCGCTTGGATAGATGCAGGCCTCATCAGCCGAGAGGATGTATCTTTGGTGATAGATCATAATAAAATTAGAAGAGCACAAGAAAAAATAATGAAGGAAATATCTGATCAGCATGAAAAAGATTTAAGCGAGGGAGGGCTCTCCTGTCTTTTGTTTGATGGAAGAATAGATGACAAAAAAGTTTTGCTAGAAGTAGAGGGAGTGAACAGAAAGTTTCCAGGTCTCATCAAAGAAGAACACTACTCTGTCTGTTCTGAGCCTGGTGGTCGGTTTTTGTTTCACTTTGCTCCCGAAACTGAAGTAGAAGGGAAGAAACATGCAGAGGTCATTGCTGATCATATTTTATGTTGGGTTCAGGAGAGAGGACTTGGCAGTTCACTGCAGGCTGTTGGTGGAGATTCAACTGCAGTGAACACCGGATGGCAGGGGGGTGTAATGACGCATTTAGAGAAAAAACTAGGAAGAAGACTTGTTTGGATTGTATGTGATTTACATACAGGCGAGCTACCTCTTCGTCATCTCATCCAGGAACTTGATGGTCCTACAAAGAGCAACAACAAGTGGTCAGGTCCCCCTGGCATCATGCTGGATGAAGCAACACAACTAGAAATAAATACAACCTTTCCAAAGGTCGAAGTTGGCCCTCCCCTTCCGGCGTTGTCTGAAGGAGTCATCAAAGATCTCAGCACAGATCAATCCTATGCTCATCGTATTGCCCAAGCAATAAGATCAGGAGAAGTGCCTCAGTCATTGGCTCTCTTGGAGATTGGACCTGTCAGTCACAGCCGTTGGTTAACTACAGCTCTTCGTTTCTGCAGGATTTGGATTTCCAAACACGAATTGAAGGGCAAAGTGCTGAAGAATTTGAGGTTAATTGTTGAATTTATTATTGGAGTTTATCTTCCCCAGTGGTTTAGTGTGAAACTTAATCCTATGTGGGTGGATGGGCCCAATCACTTTTTGTTTCAATTGCAGCTAGTAAGAACACAGAGGAAGGTAGTGAGGGACATCGTGTTACCTGTGGCAAGAAGGTCCGCTTGGTATGCTCGATCAGAAGCAGTTTTGCAAGCAATGCTTTGCAGTCAATGTACCAATCTCCGAACCGAGGCTGTAGAAGTCATTCTAAAGATTAGAGGAACGCTAATAGATGACGACCAGTTGGGAGACTTCGTTTCATTCAAGAAAAGTTCCCCCAATAAACGTCAATGCCACCAAATTGTCAGAATTGGTTGACTTGAGTTTGGAAGTCTTAGAGCCACCATTGACAACAAGTCTAACTAGCCAAGAATTGAGAAACCTTAAAGAGACTCCAATGCAGGTGCCGAAGTGGCCTTCCCACACTCAAAGTGTGGAGAGATGTGTGAAAATGGTCACAGAAGCAGCGGGCCATGTTTACAGCCACGAGAGGCGAGAAGGTTACATCAAAGCACAAATAGCAAGCAGACTACTGATGACAAGAAACCAAAGCAAAGAGAGTATGAAGGCATTGGTTACTTTCAAATAGACTACGGATAATAAAATATAATAATTTGAAACTTGAAACAGTAACATGTGTGCAAACGCTGGTTATGTTATAAATTCACAAATATGTACATTTAAAAATCCATTTGATGTAGGTAGGACTTATTATAAAAAAAAAATTATGCCAGAATATTGTTTTGCATGCTTAAAGACTACAATAAATTGCTACCAAATTACTCGATTTTCAATTTAGCCAGTTCACCCCCTAAATTGACACACCCTAATGCATGGGGTTGTCCAGGAAAGCTCTGACTTGAACATTGGTGAGGCTGCAGGTAAGAGGGGGCTCACTGCCAGCCTGGATGTTATCCAGATCTATGAGATCAGTGAGGGTCTTGGCACCTAGATTGACTTCAGGAGTCTTCCTGACCCTGAAGGAATCGTCACCAACTGATTCGTCATGCCCAGATCCTCTCATAAGTCTCATATCCAAGATCTTTTTGACTGCCACTCTTCTCTCCTCCTCATCCTTACTGCAGAGCATTGTCTGCAGAACTGCCTCGGGATGAGCATACCAGGAAGATCTCCTCACAGTCTGCTCCACAATCTGAACAACCTTCCTTGGCTGACTCCTCAGGAGCTCAAGCTGGAAGAGAACATGCCTCGGACCTTCGGAGAACGATGACTTGACCTTGGTGTTGAACCAATTTGGCAAGTAGACACTCACGATGAATTGGACAATAAGTCTCAGGTTGTGAAGCTGGTTCCCTTTCAGTTTATGATGAGCGACCCAAATTCTGCAGAACCTGAGAGCCGTTGTGAGCCACCTAGAATGTGAGACTGGACCTATCTGCAGGTAAGCAGGTCTATCAGGCATGACCCCAGTTTTGATGGCACTGCAAATCATGTAACCATCATAGTACTGGTCAGTACTCAGGTCGTCAATGACAGTATGTGCAAGCTCAACGAGTGGAGGGCCAACTGTGAATTTTTCAAAGCTCGGATTTATTTCTAACTCAGTGGCAGAGTCCAGTATCTTGCCAAGAGGGCCAGACCATCTGTTGTTTGAAAGAGTCTTGCCATCCAGCTCCTGGATCAGATGTCTGAGTGGCAACTCGTTGGTGTGGAGGTCACAAACAATCCAGACCAGCTTCCTCCCAATCTTCCGCTCTATCCACTGTATTACCCCCCCCCCCCCTTGCCACCCTGTGTTCGTGTTGGTGCTGTCCCCTCCAATGGCCTGCAGGGTCTGGTCTACGTTCCTCTCTCTGAGCCAGTTCACAATGTTATCTGCCACTATCTCAGCTGGTTTCCTGATGTCATCTTTCTCTGGAGTGAAATGCCACAAATACTTCCCTCCTGGTTCACTGCAGCTAGGAGTAGTGTTCCTCCTTCACCATGGCAGGGAACAACTTGTCAGAATCTCCAACTTTCATGAACACTTTAGTGTCATCCCTTCTCCCATCAAAGAACAAACAATTGATTCCATTTTCTCTTATCCCCTTGTCAAACTCCTCTTCTAGGTTACTGACAAGTTTCTCCTGAGCTCTCCTTACTTTGTTATTATCTATCACCAGGTGAACATCATCAGGTGTTATCAAACCACCGTCAATCCAGGCAGCTGTTGCTATCTCTGCAGTTTCTCTGAGACCAGTGTGGTGTCGCATGCTGGCCAGAGCTATGCTCGGGATATCTTTCCTATTTCGAATGTTGTGCCTGGAAGGTTTGGGATCATTATTTTCTGGGTTAGGGACAAAGTCACCATTCTCCTGGTCAGCACTCGGATCAGCCATGGGGAAGTCATTAAACTCTGAATCAGCTTGACTCCAATCATCGGCCTTTTTTACCTCACCCTGGGCCTTCTCAAGTCTCTTTTCCTCGGCAACTCTTCTCCTCTTCTGTCTCTCTGTGGCAGCCTCCTGTCTCTTGGACTCCGGAATATCTTGGCTAGAAATCATGAGAGCCCCTATACTGCCAGTCTTCTCTCTCTGTGCTTTGACAAATGCCAGTTCGATCACAGGAATCTTCAGTTCACGCTTGCAAATACAGGAGATGTGGGCCTCGGATTTACAGTCACGATCGCATCCAAACTCAGAACAGAGAACAATTGGGCACTTGCAAGTAATTATGTCAAATAACTGGTCCAGTTGCTTGGCAAAGCTGTCCTTAACTGCAAGTTTTCCTCTCCCAAGAGAGATATCTCTTGCCTTTTCCCAACTGGCTAGCAGTCTCTCACTAATATTCTTCTGACTTGTTATGACCGGAGGCTTGAACTGAGCGTTAGCCAGAGTGTACTGTGCCAAGACAGCTTTGGTCATATCACTGGCAATGTCTTTGTTTGTGTAAGTTCTTTGGTTCTTTTCACTGATTTGCCTGATTAAAACACCGTATCTCAAAGCATCTCTCAATGTAGGCAACTTCGACTTCAGGAGCTCTCTCCCAGACCCAAGATAGTGACTGAGATGGCTAGATTTTTGGTTCCTCGTCCTGACACAAGCAGCCATCGCAAATATTATCAACTTATAAACGCATCAGAATCTGAAACAGAAAAAAATATTGTTAGTTGGGTTGTTAAAGAATGAAGTCAGAAAGCAATGTTCACTATTTAATTGTAATGCACTAATGCAGCTGTACGTTAGATTTTCGATAAATTTCACGCTAAAATTTACCTAGCAAAAGGTTGCAAAATATTGAAACTGAAAGTATTTTCTGTTTATATACACTAAAATCTACCAAGAAAGTGATGGGCCATTAGTTTTAGCTGATCTTCCCTCCTATGGCACATCCTAATACAATAGGTAACCTACCTAGTCTGGTTGAGTTAACCTACCACAGGAATAACAACACCTCCCACCGCCTCTTGTCGGTCGAGTGGTCGAAAGTTGGTTCCTGTGTCTCTCTCCCACAGCCTCATCAGGGGAGCCTACTTCCCTAGCGTTTATATAATCTGTGCACTTATAGGCGTGAGCCCTAGTGTGCCTACTTGGGAGGGGGGGGGGAGGATGTGGGATATGCGACCCCCTTCCCACCAGCACGATCACGTTTACCCAGGAAGGCTCGATGGAGAGACGGGTTCTGGTCCTTCTCCCTTTCGTGTTAACAAACTCCTGGGACGGAGGTGAACAGTTACAGGGAGGACCCAAGGACGAATACACCTCTAGGATGCAGGTCCCCAGGCCAGAGCGAGATAGAAGGAAGAACAAAGGAAGAATAGCCACTGGTGCAAGAAACACCAGTGGGATTGCGGCACAACTCCGTTGCAGGAAGTCGTTACAGAGCACCCAATCTGAGCCGCCTCTGATCAGGAGACACCCCTGATCAGTGTGGAGACACAGAGAGGGCGTTGTCTGGAGGGAGCTTCCCGAATGTTTGGTGGTGGTTAGTGGCGTCAAGTAATGGTCGTTTACGTTCCAACGGTCGTCAACAGTTTAGGACAAAGGCTGGCTGGCTGGCTTTGGCAGTGAAGGGTTGATGATGGTGATAATGGAGATAAAATGGCAATGGTTTGTCATGGGAAGGGAGAGAAGAGGAAAGATAGAAGCAAAGTTATGAAACGGGAAGTAAAGTAGTAGAAAATAAGAGCAGGTGGGCTATCCACCTAGCTGAGACGATTTGATTGGCTGTGGTGATGGCCGAACCAAGAGGTCGCCGAGCTCAAAGGGGACAGGGGGGGGGGGGGGCTAAGCTAGCTAGCAAGGAGATGTTTGTTATTATGTTAGTTGGAGAGGTGTACTAAGTCCTTGTGTAACTAGTAAAACACTCTCATCTTTTATTTTTTATATTATGGTCGAAAATAAGGTGTGACTGGCGTCAAGAAGTTATTTATGCTGTGGTGTATAATAGGTCTGGCTCTACATCACGCTTGGACTCACGCTGCCTCACCCCAGCACCAAGCTGCATTGTACATCCAATACAATATGTATACAGAGAGCACATTGTGAGTTTCCTTTCTCCATCCCATCCTGAGTGAGAAGCAATATCTCATAACCCCACAATATTCCCAGAGAATCCAGAATCCGAAAAATTATTTCAGGCAACATACTCAAGCGAACTGAAAGAAAGACTACAGCTAGAAAAACAAAGGTTTGAGCAAGGAGCAACAGCTGTTACACAAGGAACACAAGCGACTCATAGAGATCCCAGACAAATGACTAGAAGTGATAAAGAGAAGACAGAAACAACAAAAGGACAGTCTACAAGACAAAGGATAAGGAGGAGAGAAGATAAGATGGAGACTGATCACAATAGACAACCTGAATCTGCTGAAGATATTGGATTAAAAGTTATCACTACAACAAAACATGGAATCCCAACATCGAGACCAACAGGAGGGACAATAGCAAAAAACTGTGAAGGAAGGATATACAAGTGGACATATCAAGAAAAATCCCTAAACGAAGATTACGTCTGGACAATAATCATCATGGACAAACTAAAGATTACGACGAATGACTTTAAAATAGTAGACCCGTCAGAGTTTAGAAGAGTCAGAAGCGGGAAACAGGATGATAGGTCTCCACTCCAACTGCCACAATCCAAGTATAAGAAATAATGGACAACAGACAAACAGTAAGAACTTTAAGAATAATACAACACAACGTAAGAAACTGGAAGACCGAGAGAATTAACCTAAGTAATATATATCAAGAAATTGACCCTGACATTGTACTAATAAACAGTCACGGTGAGACAGAAAACAACAACATAAAACTCTTTAACTATTATGTAAAACAAAGAAATAAATCGGGCGAGAAAAATGACGGAGTAGCTATAGCGGTTAAAAGAAACTTAAAATTTAAACTAATTGATGACTTCCAAGATGAATTTCTAGCAATAAAAATAAATAAAACTCAAGGAAACGTAATTATTGCTACTACTTATCTGCCACCGAGACGACCCTACTTGCCCATAGAAGACCTATTAAAATTGGCTAACAATAGTCATCCGATGTACATCTTAGGAGACTTTAACGCCAGACATAGGATTTTTGACAATACAAATAATAACGTCGTGGGAAACGCCCTTAATCAATTAATAAATTTAGGGAAAATCAATCATCTGGGTCCTAACTTTCCAACCTGGAGAAATCACAATACACAATCGACACCAGACAAAATTTTTACCAACAACAAAGCCTTTTTCAATTACCATATAATACAGGGACCTCTTACAGGCAGTGATCATCTGCCAATTATACTAACACTGTTAACAAGCCCCATACAGATACCAATAAAAAAGAGACTGAAAATGAGTAAAACAGACTGGGACAGCTTCAAAGACGACTTGAGTAATCACCACTCGATTAACCTACAAGGGAAAACAACAGAAGATATAGACTCAGAAATGGACAGACTGCACTCGGCAATAAAAACATCTATAACCAAACACACTCCTACTACACACTTTAGAACATTACCCAACAACAGACTATCAGAAGAAGTTAAATTAATCCAGACCTATTACAATGAAATAAACAGGTATATGGAAAGACACGACAGTAACAGATGGCTATATACGACACAGATAGCACTACAGATAAAATTAAGAGACGCATGTAAGGAAGCAAACAATAAAAAATGGAATGATATTATAATGGCGGCTGACATGACTAAAGACACAAAAACATTTTGGACTTCCATAAACAAGATGATGGGGCACAACAAGCAAAAAACACCATACATTAAAGACCAAAATGGAATAAAATTGCAAGAGGAAAATGAACAAGAGTCAGCATTCAAAAGGGAATGGGTAAAAGTTTTTAAAATATCAGATGAGGAAAATGAAGATTTTGATAGTGAACACGAAGAAAGGATAGAAGAAGAAATGGGAAGACATATACATAGAATCACCCCAAGGCAATATATAGACTATAACTTATTACCTAATAATCAAATAATAACCATGGGAGAAATGATGCAATGTCTGAGGAAGTGTAAGGAAAAAGCCCCTGGGCTCACAGGTATTACACGAAATATGATCATGAATCTACCTGAAAACATTTTAAATACACTATTAAACATTTATAACGCATGCTTAATAACTGGTTACTTTCCAGACAAACTAAAATATGCTAAAATGATATTTATTCCGAAGGAGGGTAAGGACAATAAAGAAATATTAAACTACAGGCCAATATCTTTGTTAGAAATTACTGGGAAACTATTGGAAAAAATTTTAAATACAAGACTTATAGCCCTTTTAACACAACATGGGAAAACTAACAACAGACAACATGGATTTATGCCCAATAGAAATACCCTAACTGCAATAGCTATAATAACGGAAATAATTGCAATAGAAAAAAGCAAGGGTAACCAGATCAATATAATTTTAATGGATGTTTCTAAGGCCTTTGATAAGGTTTGGCATTTAGGCTTAAAGTATAAAATATTAAAACTGGGACTTAATGAATACTTGCTAAGAATATTATGTAACTATTTAGATGGTAGGAGAGCACAAATTCAAATTGGAAACTTTTTGGGAACTATGTTTAATCTTGAGAGTGGAGTACCTCAAGGAGGATGCCTTTCTCCAACACTATATACAATTTATACTTCAGACACACCTCAACCTACCCCCTTTAGCGAATATGTATTGTTTGCTGATGATATTACTCAAATAGTATCATACCCAGGAAAATCAACCCAATTTATGGCACTCTACACGGTAAGAGCGATAAAAAACATAAATGATTTTGAGAAAAAATGGAAAATCAGGACAAATAAGAACAAATTCAAGATAATACCAATAGCCAAGATTAAAACAAGTCCAGTAATAGTCGACCAGGAACTATACCCATACGACACTGAAGGCAGGATGCTTGGACTAAGACTAACAAAAAGAGGATATATAACATACTTAAAAGATAAAGAACGACAGGCAAGAATAAGATTATCAAAAATAAAACGCTTTAAGAACCTTAGCATTAATAACAAGAGAAAGATATATATTACTTTTACTTTTATCCTCTTCGCCACTGATCGGCTTGTTAGCAGCTTGGGCGATCGGTCACGTCTCTTTTCCTTTATATTCTTCACCAAAAGGTCGGCTCGCTAGCCGCCCGGGCGATCGGTCACGTCTCTGTCACGCACTGTTGGCAAATATTGGGCATGCACCGGCTCCTGAATGTACCTGAACCCGCTCCAGTGTTGGTCAAGTCTTCTCTTGAAAGAGCTCACACTCGGTGCCGTCACAACACTCTCTGGTAGATTGTTCCAAGAGTTTACAACCCTCACTCCGAAAAAGTTTGCCCTCACGGGTTTTTGGACTTGCGGCTTCTTCAATCTTGAGCTGTGACCCCTTGTGGGGCGAGCGTCCGCCAGCTCCAAGTAAGGACACTCAACTGAGTAGTGCCCCCTGAGATGCTTATAAACCTCAACTAGGTCCCCCCTTGCCCGTCTGTAGTATAAGCTAGGCAAGTTCAGGCGCTCCAATCTCTCAGGGTAGCTGAGGTGCCGAAGTGCAGGCACCAGTTTGGTGGCCCTCCTTTGAACATTTTCAACCAACTGACAGTCCCTAGCATATCTCGGGGACCAGATGGGGTGACAGTACTCCAGATGGGGAAGCACTTCACTCCTGAAGATCGTCACGAGGGACGGACCGTCTAGATATCTGAACGACCTTCTTATAAGACCCAATAATTTATTTGCCTGATTTACCTTCTTCTCACAATGGCCCGAGAACTTCAGCTCATTGTCAACATACACACCTAGGTCCTTCTCACACACAGTCTCAACTAGTACATTTTCTTCATCCCGTTGGGACATATGGTACGCCTCCTTACCGTTGGTACGCCCCAGGTGCATCCTCTTACACTTCGTGACATTGAATCTCAGCAGCCATTCCTTCGACCATTCCTGGAGCCCACAGAGGTCCTTCTGCAGCTCTTCACAGTCCGCTTGGTTCTTAATTTCCCGAAATAACTTGGCGTCATCGGCAAACATTTGTATGGAGGAGTGTACAACGTCAGGCATATCATTTATGAAACAAACAAACAACAGCGGGCCCAATACACTACCCTGCGGTACCCCACTTGTTACAGGTACAGATGACGATTTCGTGCCATTAATCACCACACATTGCTTGCGGTCATGTAGAAAGTCTTCTATCCACGCTAGGACATTTCCCCGAATTCCGTACCCTTCCAGTTTGATTTTCAGCCTTTCGTGGGTTACACTGTCGAAAGCCTTGGCAAAATCTAGGTAAATATTGTCGATATTACCACCCCGTTCTAGAATATGGGTCCAAATATCCAATACCTTGAGCAATTGTGTCAAGCAAGAGCGCCCCGGCATAAAACCGTGTTGGCAATCTTTTACAAGGTTGTTTCGTAGTAGATGTTCCATCGCTGCATCTCTGATAATACTCTCAAGTACTTTACATATTATGCTGGTCAGGCTCACCGGTCTATAGTATATTGACCTTGTCAAATCAATTATGGACTACCCACCCATCCCATTGAACACCCTTAGTAAAACGTGCATTAAAAGGTTACAAACAGTACAAAATATAGTCCTTAGATTTATATATAACATAAAATATACAGACCACATCAGTAATGAACAGCTACACAAGAGAGCAAATCTCTTAGCAATCAATGTAGATATACACAACAAAGCTGTAAATATTTGGAAAAAAGTGACTGAACTTAACACAGAAACATATCAAAACTGGATAAATAATATAGACAACGAAGAATTCCAAGAACATAGTTGGTTTAAATCAGCCAGGAAGAAAGTAATTGAACCATCTCCTGCCCCAATATACATATAAAACCTTAATAGAGAGAATAAAAGATGAGAGTGACCTACCAGCTTCATTAAGAACCTGGCAGGCCTCTCCATACAGTGTACCTTTAGACTAACACAACTAACACTTAACTAACACCTCAAAAAAAAAAAAAAAAAAAAAAAAAAAAACAATATGTGACTACCCTCCCAGTTACACAAGGACCTGGGCGAGCTCACTAACTCCAACAATAATAAAAATAATAATAATAAGCAGCATTATATAAATAAATCAATATTAATACAAAGGTCTGACGACCCATGGGAGCAGAACAAAGATAAAACACCACTAAGAAAGATGAAGCGATCTGGTTGAGCCCAGATTCTTTCTACTCCTGCTGTATTTCAGTTTCACCACTTTTCCCTCAACCCCTAATAATCTTCTTTCACCTCTTAACTAAAGACTTCGTACTCGTACGACCGATCCCTTCTTCTAGCTACAGCCTCAGCAAGCAACACCACCCCCTCCGCCGCTGCCTGGCGGCCCTCGCTCCCGCCGGCGAGCGTGGTGACCCACAAGCTGTCCTCCTCTGAGCACCCTCACCAACCAGCTCTTTCTACTCAACGCTTGTAACCATGCTGCCTTCCCAGCACCAAGCTGCATTGTACATCCAATACAATATATATACAGAGAGCACATTGTGAGTTTCCTTTCTCCATCCCATCCCGAGTGTGAACCAATATCTCTTAACCCCACAAATGGTGACCCCGGGAGATTCGCACTCACACAGGATGGAGGAGAAACCGATCACTCTCCCAGTCTTCAAGCAACATGGAAGACTGGCTTATCCACACAGAGGCAGCTCTCATCGGCTCTACACCGCAGGTTAGACACCCTAGAGCAGCTCTGCGACTCTAAGCAGACAGCCGCTCCTCTTCCTGCCCCAAGCACCACGTCCTACCGACCCCAGCACACCCGTCCTGCCTCAGACGCCGCCCCGGCCCAGCAGTACCCCCTGCCGTTCCTCCTGACGCGGCCCCTGCTCCTGACGTGGACCAGCAAACCTCTCTTTTCTCCCTCAGGTACCCCTTGCTACTGTACTGCACCCTGCTGCTGTCGTGGACTCAGCTGCTGTCACGGACTCTCCTCCGCTCCTGCTGACACAGCCCCTGCTCCTGACCCAGGCCCACACACCCTAGCAGGCGCATCTGACGACTCTGTACCTGCCGTGAGGGAAGCACAAAATTCTTCGCCTCCACACACCCTTTTTTTCCCTCTCTACTCCCACAGATATTGTGTATCTAGACAGTTGTCTCCTCTAGCGGCCGGCTCATCCACGCCCTCGCCGTTATGGCTCACATGTGGCGTGCACCGCCCGTTCTGTGTCATGTGTGCCATGCAACCCTGCAGACAACAAGTCTCCTACACCGCCTGGAGGGAAGGGGGGTGTCAGGGCCGGCGCTACCCACTAGGCGATCGCCTAGGGCGCCAAATACTCATGGGGAGCGTCCTCGGGCAAGTCGCCACAGCTCCAGCCACCTCAGTGGAGGAAGCCACGCCGGTCCCCACACGAGTGACAGCCGAGATACACTCCACACCGAAGAAGGCCACCAGAGAACCCAAGATACCGAAAGCTCCCAGAAAGAAAATGGACGTCTCAACTCCCCTGAACCGAACCACGGCCCAGAAGGCAAAAACCACAGAACACGAAGATATGGACCTGATCCAGCTGGAATCGAACTTGGACATCTCCATCGAGGACCACCAGAAATCTCCGATGAAACAGTGGTGGAAACCACCAGCACCCTGAACATCCTAACATGGAATGCTCAGGGCATCAAAAACAAGAAACACCTCCTACAAGAAGCAGCAGCCAAGGACAAGCTTGACATCATACTGCTACAAGAAACACTACTACAAGAACACCACTGTTTCAAATTCAGCGGTTACAAGACATACAGGAGGCATTTCACGCAGGCGTCTACAAGAGGATGCATGATCTTGGTCAAGTCAAGCATACCGTCCGCCGATGTCACGCAGCAATTTCCATGTGGGGAAAACATCGAGACACAGGCCATCAAAGTAACCCTCCAAGAACGGGAATTAACTGTTCACAACATTTACAAGAACCCAAGGGGCTCACTGGAGGTTACTCAACTATTTGCTTCGGCCGCTGACCACGCCACACTCATAGGAGGGGATTTCAATGCACATCATCCCTTCCTAAGCTCGGCAAGCCCCACAAATGAAGACGGCCTACACCTATACACCACCTTTCAAGATACACCCGAGATCTGCCTCCTGAACACCGGTGAGCCCACCCACACTAGGGGAGGAAGGCTAGATTTAACCTTCGTCTCCAGTGCACTACAGCCTTCGGCCTCCTGGCAGATACACCCCACGCTGACCAGCGACCACTTCGCCACCCTAACAACACTGAAGGTGAACAAACTCCCCACTCCACCCCCCCCCCCCCCCCCCCGAGATGGAGATACAATACCCAAAAGGCAGATTGGGGACTCTTCAAGAAACACCTGGCTAAGTGGCGCGAAAAATCACAGCCGTCCGGCGCTGCACCCGTGGATGAGACAACCCTCCACCACCAATTGGTCGAGGCGTTTCACCAAGCGGCAGAAGAGGCCATCCCCAAAACAAAACCCACATCAAGACAGTACAATGACTACTGGTACTACTGTCCCAGGGTGAAAGAACTCAACCACAGAGTGAACATGGCCCGAAGAAACTATAGGAGACATCCCACGGCAACAAACAGACATCTCCTGCAAGTCATAGTTAAGGACACCAGGGAAGAGAAGCAAGAAATAAAAAACGTAAGCTGGCTCAAGTGGTGCTCCGAACTCAACGAGCACACCTCCCTTGGCAAGATGTGGGCCCAGATCCGAAGGGCATCTGGGAAGGCAACACCACCACCACCAACCCATCCCAACCCAGAAGAAGAAGCCGAGAGACTTGCAAAACTGTTCGCTGACCGAGCAGCAACGAAAAACCTCCCGAGACAGGCGGAGGAGACACAACGGCGTCTGCGACAGGTCAGACTCCAGACGATCGAAGAGGCCTGCAACAGTGAAGATGACACTGACAGACCATTCAACCAGCAAGAACTCCAAAAGTCGCTAAAACGAAGCAAGGACACAGCTCCAGGGGCAGACAGGATAACCTACTCCATGCTCTTTCATGCCGGTACAGCCGGACACGAGGCTCTGCTGCAAGCCATCAATGCTTCGTGGACAGCACAAAGACTCCCACCGGAATGGAAGAAGGCAGATATACAGCCCATTCCGAAGCCCAGAGAACCAGACAAGCCGAGGCCCATCTCCCTTCTCAGCTGCATAGCCAAGACGGGAGAAAGAATGGCTCTCAACCGACTCAAGTGGAAAGTAGGCAGCCCACACCCTCACATCTTTGCTTACACCGAGAACACCGGCACAGGCAACAACATCGCCGAGATACTCAGCACAGTGGACAACAAACCAGCTCTGGTGGTCTTCCTCGACCTGGAGAAAGCCTTCGAACTAGCCAATCCATTGGCCATTACAACTACGCTCGCAAAAAAAGGCGTCAAAGGAAGGTTGCTGGGGTGGATCCAGAACTACCTCACACAGCGGGAAGCACGAGTACGCTTTCAGGGAACAACCTCAAGCTACAGGGTCCATGAAAACGGAACCCCACAAGGAGGCATCCTCAGTCCAATGCTGTTCAATGTCCTGATGGAAAACCTAGTCAAGCTTCCCTTCAGACAAACAGCCAAGCTCCTATGCTATGCAGACGACTTACAGCTCATAGTAAGAGGATCGAACAGACTGGCCAACACGCAACACGCACTCCAACTTATAGAAGAGGAGTGCAACAGACTTGGACTCAAGATAAATCCAGCCAAGTCGAAAGCGATGGCCATCTGCACTGACACACCAGACAAGATGCTCTCCATACAAAACACGCCGGTAGTCTGGACCAACGCCCACCAGTGTCTTGGAATCTGGTTTGACCAGAAACTCACCTTCAAGCCACAACTCGAGTATCTCAGGCACAGGACGAAGAGCAGACACAATATAATGAGGTCGCTCACCAGCAAATCCGCAGGAGCAAACCTTCATGTGCTCAAAGCCTACTACACGGCCGCCATCAGATCGCTGGTAGATTACAGTGCTCCAGCACTCATTGGACTGAGAGAAGACCAAATGGCTAAGCTAGAAGTCATTCAAAACAATGCTCTCAGGACCATGCTCGGAGCACCCATGTGGACCAGAATTTGCAACCTGCAAATGGAAACCGAGCTACCACCCCTGGCAGTACGAGTCAAGCAGGTGACAGCCGGCCTCCTCGCCAAAATCTGTAGAGCAGACAAGCCCACAGCTGCCAAGATTCGAATCAGTGCCTCCCTCCACCTCGACCACAGAGTGCGAGGGGCCACCTGGTCGCACGAGGCAAGCGAGGTCATCCGACACCTGCAAGCAGAAACACTCGTCAAGAACAACCAAGACACACGAGACAATGGTTACGCTGTTCCTCCACCATGGAGCCCTCCACCAGCCACACTCAAGTTACCGACCTAGGCGATAGTAAAGCCAACCTCCAGAAGGAGGACCTCAAAAAAATAACTCTCAAAGCCATAGCCACCGAGACACCGGCTGATGCAGCATCATACTTCACAGACGGCTCGGTGGACCCAAAACATCATAGATCCGGAGCGGCCTTCTACACCCAAGGTCAGACCCTCCAATGGAGACTTTCCAATGACTGCTCCACCCTACAAACAGAACTGGTAGCAATCTCAAAGGCCCTACAACACGCTGCAACCCAACACAACAAGTCCATCATAATTCATACGGACTCGAAATCGGCCATGCAGGCGCTGCAACACAGTCAACCAAGAGACAACGTCCACATCATCACCTCGATCCTCGCACAGCTACAGGAATTCCAAAGCCAAAACCGACCAGTCGTCTTACACTGGATTCCCAGTCATGTAGGGATCGGAGGAAACGACGTGGCAGACGAAGCAGCCAAGGCAGCTACACGTTCTAGTAGCGTACACATCCAAGTTCCAGCAAGTGTGCAACAGATAAAGAATCACCTCAGAAAGACCAGCAAGCTCCACATCAAAAAGAGCTTCCTTCATGCACTCAACGCCGGGTCCCAATCAGCCAAATGGTACCTGGCGGCCACAAAAGGGGAACCACCTTTCGCTGACAGGAAAACCCCAAGACAAACCCAAGTCAGCCTTCATCTACTACGACTAGGGTACAAGTGCTCCTGGCAGATGATCGGCAATGACGTCATGGATTGCACCTACTGTCAGGAGCCAGCAGCCAACCCACTTGAGCATTATCTCCTCGACTGCGAGGTCACACAAAGCCTCCGAAACAAAGCTCAAATCTCCCCAGAAACACACACAACACCAGCGGCCACTCTAACCCGAAAGGCCCATACAGACCACATTCACGACCTACTCCGGGTCATCACACGATACCCACCACCCAGATAGCTTAGAAAGCATCCTTTCCCAGCAAGTGCGGACCCCAGTTCGGGGGGCGCGCCACTCCGAAACTGACCACGTCAAAGAGTGGGGGTTGGTGGTAAGCGTCCACTGATCGGGGGTCCGCTCACACTTGCAACCTGCAGTATCCTTCCATCTGCAGGTGGGACCAACTCCAATCCCAATCCGGTCTGGCTGCTCCTCGAGCTCCAGCCGGAACCACCAAACGGGCCGCCTATAGGCAAAGGCCCGTGTCGGACTACGGTCCGACAATCTCAACAACAACAACAACAAGCCACAAATTCAGTACAAACTTGGATAAAATTAAAAATGAAGGGAAAACTGTGGTGGACTCTGTGGTGGAGCCGTGGAGGGTCGGAGCAGGATGTTAGAAGGGGGGGGGGGGTCGGAGGGAGGCGTGGGTAGGTAGACGGTAGCCGACTGTGTTTTCTTTTTTAATATTATTCGTTAACCCCCCGGAGGGACTAATCCGGGTCGTTATCTTTGGCGGCCTGGAGAACTGTCGAGCAGTGACCTGAAGGCTGACATCTGAGGAACCCTTCTCCCAACCCCACCATCCCCTCCCCTCTCTTACTGCCAGGGCGGCTGAGCCGCCCCTTCCCTGCCTTTGTCGGGATGAGGCAAGGCTCTGAAGTTTGACCTCGCATAACATAATCCCACTGAGACTGGCCAGCGGTGCAGTGGCAACAACTTCAACAGCTGGCTAACCTGCTAAACAGTAAGTTGAAACTGTCTTATTATTTTTATAATGTATGTAGTTATTTGATTTCTCTTGTACTCTGTCTATAATGCTGTACACAGGGATATACCTTAGCGAGTCTTTGTTTCAATCTTAGTGCTTCTCGTCATTTCGTCAAGTTTTATCATACGTGTGTTACGATGTGTACTAGTGGACGTATGTACTGCGTGAGTGTGTACTAGTGGACGTATGTACTGCGTGAGTGTGTACTAGTGATTGTATTATTTTCAACAATAATTTGATATATGTTTTGTAGAATATATTTGGTTATGTATCCATTACAGTAAAAGCTAATCTCCAGTTTCACAATGTAGTCATGGGTTACTGTACCTACATTAGCTTATCAAAACTTTCAAGGGGGCGTACATCTAAAGGCTTGCCTAGGGCGCCAAATCATCTTGCACCGGCCCTGGGGGGTGTACTGTAGTGGATAACTCCCCTACAAACGCTGTTTGTCGCTGAGTAACCGACCCCGCGAATTCCCCAGTGTATGCCTCGTGGTCTAGGTCAACCAGCGCCGCCTTACATGACGGAGGTCAACTATTAAGCCACGCCTACCTCCGCTATATAAGGCCTGACCTCGTGGTGACCTCTCTCTTTTCTACCTACACCCTAGCAAGCAACACCTCCTCCTCCTCCTGACTGGCGGCCCACGCTCCCGCCGGCGAGCATGGCGACCCACAAGCTGGTCCTCCTCTGAGCACCCTCACCAACCAGCTCTCTCTACATCACGCTTGTAACTACGCTGCCACTTCCCAGCACCAAGCTGCACTGTACATCCAATACAATATGTATACAGAGAGCACATTGTGAGTTTCCTTTCTCCATCCCATCCTGAGTGTGAACAAAATAACCCATACCCCACACTGTAACTACCTGATGATAGTTTACTATTACTTAGTGTTACTATGACTACCTGATGATAGTTTATTATTAGTCAGTGTTACTATAACTACCTGATGATAGTGTGGGGTTCAGGTGGTTTGGTTCACACTCAGGATGGAATGGAGAAAGGAAACTCACAATGTGCTCTCTATATACATGTTGTATTGAATGTACAATGCAGCTTGGTGCTGGGAAGGCAGCATGGTTACAAGCGTGATGTAGAGAGAGCTGGTTGGTGAGGACGCTCAGAGAAGGACAGCTTGTGGGTCGCCATGCTCGCCAGCGGGAGAGAGGACCGCCAGGCAGGCGGAGGAGCGAGGCCCGCCGGGCAGCGGCGGAGGAGGAGGTGTTGCTGGCTGTGGCTGTAGGTAGAGAGAGAGAGCACCACGAGGTCAGGTCTTAAATAGCGGGGGTAGGCGTGGCTTAACAGTTGACCCCCGCTCCGTGGTGTATGGCGGCGCTGGTTGACCTAGACCACGAGGCATACACTGGGGAATAGGTGGGGTCGGCTAGGTAGCGACAAACAGCGTTTGTAGGGGAGAATTCCACTGTGGGGTTCGAGTTGTTTGGTTCACACTCAGGATGGAATGGAGAAAGGAAACTCACAATGTGCTCTCTATATACATGTTGTATTGAATGTACAATGCAGCTTGGTGCTGGGAAGGCAGCATGGTTACAAGCGTGATGTAGAGAGAGCTGGTTGGTGAGGACGCTCAGAGACGGACAGCTTGTGGGTCGCCATGAAGGGAGGGAAGGCCGCCAGGCAGCGGCGGAGGTGTGTGGGCCGCCAGGCAGGCGGAGGAGGAGGTGTTGCTGGCTGTGGCTGAATGTAGAGAGCGAGAGAGCGAGAGACAGATCACAGCGAGGTCAGGTCTTAAATAGCGGGGGTAGGCGTGGCTTAGTAGTTGACCCCCGCTCCGTGGTGCATGGCGGCGCTGGTTGACCTAGGTCACGAGGCATACACTGGGGAATAGGTGGGGTCGGCTAGGCAGCGACAAACAGCGTTTGTAGGGGAGAATTCCACTACAATAGTTTATTATTACTTATTAGTCAGTGTTACCATAACTACCTGATGATAGTTTATTATTAGTCAGTGTTACTATAATTACCTGATGATAATTTATTATTATTCAGTGTTACTATAACTACCTGATGATAGTTTATTATTACTTAGTGTTACTTCAACTACCTGGTGATAGTTTATTATTACTTAAGTGTTCAGTTTATAATACAATAATAAGTAGATATAATACAATTATTTAAAAGTGTATTAGTAGTAGAGTAAATTTGTTTTTCAGATAATATTAAGTAAATAATAATTGTTTAAACTATGTGATGTTAGTTTATAATTATTACATTAGGTAAAGTTGAGTTGTTCGTGGTAAGTTCTTAACAGTGTTCATCGCCTCGCTTGTAAACATTAAGTCAACCAAAATGTGTTAATTAAAATACAAACTTGGAGGATTTAATTCTTCACTACGTCACAGTGAGTTGTTTATTAAATTATATATAGCCAAGGTGAACCGTGGTACTTTAGTAAGACCTGTTACCTGTCTAGTACAGTACTGTCTGTTGTACAGTACTGTCTGTTGCTGGGTAATGTGTGTCACTACCACCAGTTGTTGGTGCACATGGAGAGTGTAGGGACAGTGTCACTACTGTTGTTGTTAAAACAGACTCTGTCAGCCAGCGGCCTTACTTGATGGAGAGTCACCACCAACACATGTTACCAGAAGCAACACCCACTACTGCAACACTTAACACCCGCTGAGAGTCACTGAGTCACCACCAACACATGTTACCAGAAGCAACACCCACTACTGCAACACTTAACACCCGCTGAGAGTCACTGAGTCACCACCAACACATGTTACCAGAAGCAACACCCACTACTGCAACACTTAACACCCGCTGAGAGTCACTGAGTCGAGCTTCACCACCAACACATGTTACCAGAAGCAACACCCACTACTGCAACACTAAACACCAGCTGAGAGTCACTGAGTCACCACCAACACATGTTACCAGAAGCAACACCCACTACTGCAACACTAAACACCAGCTGAGAGTCACTGAGTCACCACCAACACATGTTACCAAAAGCAACACTCACTTCTGCAACACTTAACACCAGCTGAGAGTCACTGAATCACCACCAACACATGTTACCAGAAGCAACACCCACTACTGCAACACTAAACACCAGCTGAGAGTCACTGAGTCACCACCAACACATGTTACCAAAAGCAACACTCACTTCTGCAACACTTCACACCCGCTCAATATTAAACAAATTTAAAAACTTTTCAATTTCACTGTTTTGTAGTGAACACTGTCCCAGTTATGTAAAATGTGTTAAAACTTGGTTATTTCTAAATTAAACGTGAAGTAGCCTAACCTAACCTAACCAAACCATATTTGATAACAAAAGCAAGTGGCAGAAGCATTGTTAGAAGACCTTGCCAACTTAGCCAAACAAACCTAACCTAACCATCCGGAACCCCCGGCATATTAAACAGAAAGAACTTCCTATTATATGGTGTAATTTGACGTTTTTTGTGGACATGAGAGCAGCCACCTAATCTGTGTGGCTCATAAACATACACTGGTGACTGGCGTTGAGTGGAGATGATTGACTGTGTACCCCCGCATCACCACCGAGAAAGACAAGTGATGTGCGCCAGACAAAGTAGTTCTCACCTAGTCACCTAATTATCTACCAAACGAAGCAATTCCCCTGAAAATTATTATTATAACAGAACTCATTGATGAAAATATAATATTGTACAGTACAGTCGGCCATTTAGCATACGCAGGGGGTTAGGTAACAGAGATACCCGTGAATGTTAAAAATCCGTGTACCTTTGCTGCCCCCTTCCCCCCCCTAAAAAAAAACCCCTGGCCCCTCATGTCCTTATTTACCGTATATACCTGTGTGTAGTTCGAGTTTTTAAGACCAAATTATTTGGCATAAAATTGGGGGTCGACCTCTAAACTTGTAATAGTTTCGTTAGGTTGAAAAATATTTACCAGTAACTACCACTTAAGAATGGAAATGACGCACCAACGCACCACCAGCTGTGAGTGTCGGTACAGTTGCCAGGGCAGATCTCTTGCGTCATCATAGCACGCCTTAAGTAGCCAAATGCATGGTATGGTAGCACAGGACGATGTAAAACTAAGTATCCATTTTTTTAAAGTTTATTTATAGATACTGTACATAAATTTTTGTTCATTACATTTGAAACATCAATCTTTGTTAATTAAATTTGAAACAAAAGAAAACTACGATACCGTATTTTCATTAAAATATTACATCAGAAGTATATTTTACCTTAAATGTGACTGAATGGATATATTCCCAGAAATAAATATGGAAATGTAATATTTTGGCTGAAATGACATACATATTACAGTGGAAAGTGGGATAAAATCATGACGAAAACAATGACTTTGGCTTTCTTTCGTTGTTCAAAAGATGTTACCATAATCGCTTTTCGAATGGTTTTCAGTTAAAAAACTGTTGTACCGTACTATATTACAATAATATTCTATCCTATCATTAGCCTCATAATCCCACAACTGAAAACCATTTGAAAAGCGATTACGGTAACATCTTTTGAACGAAAGAAAGCGAAAGTCATTGCTTTCGTCACAATTTTATCCCACTTTCCACTGTAATACGTGTGTCATTTCAGCAAAAATATTACATTTCCATATTCTCAAAAATAAATAGTAGTTTTGTTGAAACGCAATGTACATTATTTTATATTAAAATGCAAAAAGAGCTATAAAAACAATTAATACTGTACACCCGTAATGTACTGGCTGGCATCTCCACTCGTCCCTGCTCCCGCCAGTCACCACTCCTCACCGCTCTAC
Source organism: Homarus gammarus (assembly GCA_958450375.1). Taxonomy (NCBI): domain Eukaryota; kingdom Metazoa; phylum Arthropoda; class Malacostraca; order Decapoda; family Nephropidae; genus Homarus; species Homarus gammarus. The sequence goes on along the minus strand of CAUDMG010001794.1, from coordinate 2,692,262 downwards.
CCTTCCGCCTCCTCCACATCGTCACTACTGCTGTATTACAATAATATTCTATCCTAATTCACTTGAATAAATACTAAGAAACCATATTTCTGAATATTTTCATTAAAATCCATCAAAATCATTTTCCTTGTCATCGTTTTAAGCACCAAACAGCTCCTCCCAGTCTTCTCCTTGAACAGGGTTAGAGGGTACGTGTTTTTCGAATCGTTTTCAGTTAAAAAAATGTTACATCACATGTATATTTTACCTAAACTGCCCCTGAATGAATATATTCTCAAAAATAAATAGTAGTTTTGCTGAAACGTGATGAATTTCAATGTAAAATAGGATAAAATACATGACGAAAACAAAAGACTTTACCTAACCTTCTGATGTTCAAGAGATGTTACTCGTTTTTTTAATAGTTTTCGGTGAAAATACTGCTATATTACAGTGATACAGTAATACCTCGATTTAAGCGGTTTCACTTTACGCAATTCTACATTTATGTGGTACCTAGCCAGAACCGGAATTTCATTTTACGCAGTGCATCTACTCATATACGCGGGTGAATTAAAAATTTTTATTTGGCTCATAAAATTCATACAAATTATCCGGCCAGAATATAATTTACATTGCTGGAATTCTTACAATATGATGATCATTTTGATTATAAACATCATGGATTTTGCATTAGACACAAATTTTAGATCTAATGTAATAATTTGGTTTACACAAAGCAAATATTTTATCTTTTGTGCAAAATACATGAAGTTTACATTCAAAATATTCCCTGACCTGCAAGTAATCCAGAAATGTTAATTATATTATCCTAACTTTAGTCTGAGGTATTATTTATTACTATACCTTAAAATCTAGTGTTTTCACCCAAACATTTCTCAGAGAGGTAGGAGTCAGTGAGCTGGGAAGAGGGGGGGGGGAGGAAGTTGAGTCCATTATTTGAATGGACATTAACCTTGGACTGTATTTCTCTTAACTATTAATTGTGTGTGCATACCATCATAAAATTAAGATGTTATTTTTACTACAACATAGGTATTGTTTCGGAAAAGTGGAGTTTGGGGGTCGGCCCGGTCTCTTTCAATTAATCCCATATGTTATGTTGTTCACTTTACGCGTTTCTTGCTTTACGCGGGCCTCCGTGGGTTCAATTGACCGCGTAAATCGGGGTACTACTGTATTCGAAAAGTGATTACGGTAACATCTTTTGAACGAAAGAAAGCAAAAGTCATTGCTTTCGTCACTTTCTACTGTAATACATACAGTCGGCCCTTAACATACACGGGGGGGGTTACGTAACAGAGATAGCCGTGGATGTTAAAAATCCGCGTATATGTGCTGCCCCCCCCCCCCCCCCCCCCCCCCCCCAAAAAAAAACCCTGGCCCCCCATGTCCTTATTTACCGTATATACCTGTGTGTAGTTCGAGCTTTTAAGACCAAATTATTTTGCAAAAAATTGGGGGTCGACATCTAAAAGGGTAATAGTTTCGTTAGGTTGAAAAATATTTACCTGTAAACAATGGAAACGATGCACCAACGAGTGTCGGTACAGTTGCCAGGGCAGATCTCATGCGTCATCATAGCAAGCCCAAAGTAGCCAAATCCATGGTATGGTAGCACAGGACGATGTAAAACAAAGTACAGTGACCCCTCCGTTAACGAACACAATCCGTTCCAGAAGGTCGTTTGTTAACCGAAACTATTGTTTCAATGGGTTTTTGGGTAATTGGTTCCAGCTCACCGAAAATTTCCTAAATTCAACAAAAATGGTAGGAAAGTTCACTTACTTTGAGGTGTGTATGTAGAAGGCTCCTGGATGATGATGATGATGATGATGGGATTTAGAATGGGGGTGGAGGAGAAGGAAGAAGAGAAGGCATTGGGGTGGAAGAGAAGTCACCCCATGACGCCATTTCACCCATAAAATTTTAGCTCTCTGGTGAAATTCAAGATTATTTTCTTTAAATCAACACTGCACTGCATTATATATTGTCAATATATAAAATATATTTCAAAATGACCAATAATTTGCTTGGAAACACAGAAAAAAGCGTTTAGTTGAAGAGAGTCTCAAGCAAGATGTTACCTCCAGTGAAAACAGAGAGAGACTAACTCCTGTTTGCTGTGTTAAGAGACTGGATGCCGCGCATTAAACTAGTCACTTTACCTTCAATTATGTTCAATAATTGTTAAAATGACTAAAAAATTGAATATTAAACTTTTAAAATTATTGAATAGTATAAACTTCTTGATATTTACTAAAATAGTAAGGAATTTAACCCCTAGAACCGATTAATGTATTGGCGGACTGATACTAAAGCTGGTTGCCCGGTCAGTGCAAGCGAAAACATGTTGAGGTCGGTTCGTAAGAACTTCGTTAACCGAATTTTTTTTCGTTAATCGAATTGAAGATCCTTATGGAAGGGAGTTCGTTAATCGAAATTACGTTAACCAAGGTGTTCGTTAAACGAGGGGTCACTGTACTCATTTATTAAAGTGTATTTATAGATACTGTACATAAATTTTTTTTCATTACATTTGAAACATCAATCTTTGTTAATTAAATTTGAAACAAAAGAAAACTACGATACCGTATTTTCATTAAAATGTTACATCATAAGTATATTTTACCTTGACTGTGACTGAGTGAATATACGTATTCTCAGAAATAAAAATGGAAATATAATATTTTTGCTGGAATGACATACTGTACATATTATGAAACGAAAACAATGACTTTCGCTTTCTTTCATTGTTCAAAAGATTTTCCTGTAATCGCTTTTCGAATGGTTTTCAGTTAAAAAACTATATTACTCATACTGTATTACAATAATATTCTATCCTATCATTAGCCTTATAATCCCACTACTGAAAACCATTCAAAAAGCGATTACGGCAACATCTTTTGAACGAAAGAGAGTCATTGGTTTCGTCACAATTTTATCCCACTTTCCACTGTAATACGTACATCATTTCAGCGAAAATATTACATTTCCATGTTCTCAGAAATAAATGGTAGTTTTGTTGAAACGTAATGTACAGTATTTAATATTAAAATGTAATAATAGCTATAAAAACAATTTATACACCCAAAATGTACTGGCTGGCATCTCCACTCGTCCCTGCTCCCGCGTCCAAGGTCGCCGCTCCTCCCAACTCGCTCCCTCCTCCACCTCCTCCGCCCCGTCACTACTGCCGACAACAAACACAAATGTTTTGTGAATAACTGCACCTCCACCTCCAATGTACAGTACTGAACTGTACTGTGCTGTGCATTTTTACAAACAATAAACATGGCAAGAAAAGCTATTAAAAAAAAGAGATAAAAATTTCACATTACTGTACAGTACCTATCCTCGGTGAATGGATGGGGGTCATCGGGCTCATCGTCACTCAATTCCATAACGGGTGGTGAAGTGGGGGCGACGGTGGATTCAGCTGCTTCCTCACTGCCGCCAGTGATTGATGGTGTTAAATCTCTCCTTCGGTGATCAAAGAACATGGTGATGGGGAGTTGTCGTCTCTTTCTTTCATTTCTTCCATGATGATTTAGTATGGAGCAAAAACGTCATCCATCCCTCGCATGAATTTCAGGGCACTCACCATGGAGGGGTCCATACTATAGGCCAGGTTTTTCAGTGCCTCAGTATTCCTGGTCATCTCCCCCAACTTCTCCAACGTTATTTCTTGGTGCTCTTCCTCATCCTCTTTCGCTTCCTCTTCCTCTTCCTTGCCTGAGTCTACTAACTCCTGTAGATCCTCCTCGGTCAGCTCAGTGTCGTGCTCTTCAATTAGCTCCCTAATCTCGTCCTCTGCCATGTCCTGGAAGCCTTCAGCAGCCGCTTTCCTTGACAGTGCCAGGGTCTTTCTGAATATTTTCATTAAAATCCATCAAAATCATTTTCCTTGTCATTGTCTTAAGCACCAAACAGCTCCTCCCAGTCTTCTCCTTGAACAGGGCTAGAGGGTACGTGTTTTTCTAATCGTTTTCAATTAAAAAAATGTTACAGCACATGTATATTTTACCTAAACTGTGCCTGAATGAATATATTCTCAGAAATAAATACAGTTGGTCCTCCTATTACGCGGTCCCACAATCCGCGTTTCACCGTTAACGCGGTGCCTTGCCAGAACCTAACATTCTCACATTCCGCGGTCGTGAACACCATTACGCAGAGAGCGGCTGGCAAGCCGCGCCATTTTTGGATCCAAACCTCCTGCCATCCGCCATGTTGTGTAAGAGGCGCGAAAATGGTGCGCACAAGGTCGCCCAGTCATCAAAACATTACCGAGTTCTTTACCGCCACCCACCACAACCGGCCCAAGTCAGTGATAGTGATAATTATAGTGAGGATATGGACTTATATGAACTTTGGGGGGTTTGACAAAGAGGCCCTGCAAGCCTCTGTGGTGGATAGTGATACAATTGATACAAGTGATACAGGTGAGGGCCAATAATCTGCCCTCTGCCTCGGAACCAACCGCCCATCCCCGTGTGCCCAGCCATCTTTTCTACTAATGTAAGTGTTAAAAAACCTAATATTATTGATATTTCTCTTAATTATTAATTGTGTGTGCATGCCATCATAAAGTTAAGATAATATTTTTACTACAACATAGTTGTGTGTCGTCAAAAAGTGGAGTTTGGGGATCGGCCCGGACTCCATTTCAATTAATCCCATATGTTATGTTATTCACTTTACGCGTTTCTCACTTTCCGCGGTACCCTCCGGATTACATTAACCGCGTAATATGAGGACCAACTGTAATAGTTTTGCTGAAACGTGATGTATTTCAATGTAAAATAGGATAAAATACATGACGAAAACAAAAGTCTTTACCTAACCTTCGAATGTTCAAGAGATGTTACTCGTTTTTTTAATAGTTTTCGGTTAAAATACTGTTATATTACAATGATATTATATTCATACTGTGCTTGATATACTATATTTACAGAAATGTAATATTTTTGCTGAAATGACGTACGTATCACAGTGGAAAGTGGGATAAAATCGTGACAAAAACAATGACTTTCGCTTTCTTTCGTTCAAAAGATGTTACCGTAATCGCTTTTCGAATGGTTTTCAGTTAAAAAAACTGTTGCATCACAAGTGAATTAGTATAGAATATTATTGTAATACAACACTTTTTTAACTGAAAACCATTCGAAAAGCGATTACGGTAACATCTTTTGAATGAAAGAAAGCGAGTCATTGCTTTCGTCACTTTCCACTCTAATACTTACGCCATTTCAGCAAAATATAACATTTCCATATTCTCAGAAATAAATAGTAGTTTTGCTGAAACGTAATGCATTTCAATGTAAATTAGGATAAACTACATAAAAACAAAAGACTTTACTTAACCTTCCGATGTTCAAGATATGTTACTCGTTTTTTTTGTAGTTTTCGGTTAAAATACTCTTATATTAGTGATATTCTATTCATACTGCGCTTGATATAATACATTCACGGAAATGTAATATTTTTGCAACTACAATGCTGATGTCAACACAAGCGTGGTTACAGCGAGACTGACTGAGTGAGGGAGAGCTATGCGTGTGTGTGTGTGTGAGGTTGCGGGAGCGGGCAGTGTCCCGTGTTCGGTGCCGCGCGCGATTTGAATGTACTTCAATGTACAGAATATTCCTCCGGCAGGGCAATCCGCGTATTTGCAAATCCATGTATGCTAAACCCGCGTATGTTAAGGGCCGACCGTATAGTTAATATGACTTACAAACTTGAAACAGCAATAGTTGGAGGTAGTGAACGGCTGCCTCTCACCCCTCCACCTGGTGTGGCAGTTTGACACAACACACTATGTGAAATATTACTTATACAGGTTGTACCTCTCTAGTCCGGCATTCTGTGGTCCGGAAACTCCCGTGGTCCGGAACGATTTTAGTTTGTCCAAGAGGTAGATAGGCAGCTTCTTTTTTTTTTTTTTTTTTTCTTATCTGAATTATTATTATTATTATTACAGGAGTATTAAATTTTTGCCCCTCAGGCCCCAATGTGGGGTCAGTGACCTATGCCCGGGTGGGCTAATCCCCTTAAAAAAAAAAAGCCGCGGGTAATTAAGGTTTGTTTACATCCGGCAGCTCTCTCTCTCTCTCTCTCTCTCTCTGTGTGTGTGCTTGTCTATACAGAGTACAACATTTAACCTTTCAGTATATATGAGCAGTAAATAAGTGTTGCTTTCATATTCTTATGTAGAGTAATGACGATATATTTTCACATGTGCGCACATACATACGAGCAGTCTCACTTTTTTTTTACCATTAATGGTTAGCTACTTATATTGTTCCATTTATTAACATTAAATAACATTACAGGTACTTCAAGCAACCATATTCATTTTTTACATTAATTTTACTACAGCTAAACTCAGGGTCTTATTTTCTTCAGTTTTATATGTAGAACCAATCAGTCACTGGTTTCGTAAGCTTTAACATAAACAATGCCGGCAGCCGTCTCGTCTCCTCTAATATTCCACGTATTATTAATAAATTGTATTGTTAATTTTGCACACACGTACATTAATTCAATAAAAACAAATTCAGAAACATTAATTAAAATATATATGAACAGTAAATAAGTGTTGCTTTCATATTCTTATGTAAAGTAATGACGATATGTTTTCACGTGTGCGCATGCGCACTTACATATGCGATCTCTCTTTTTCTTTACCATTATCGTTAGCTACTTCTATTGTTCCATTTATTAACATTAAATAACATTACTTAAAACAACCATATTAATTTTACTACAGCTACAACCAAGGTCTTATTTTCTTCAGTTTTATATGTAGAACCAGTCAGTCACTGGTTTTGTAATCAACGAAAACAATGCTGTGTCATTTCCTTGTGTGTTTTAATATTCTACGTATTATTAATGAATTGTATTGCTCATTTTGCACACATAAACATTAATTCAATAAAAAAGACATTCAGTAATAAACAATAATGAATCTTTTGTACATAAGAGAAATGACGCTGTTTACACGATTATGCACGTCGTCTGCACGTTGGCGGGCCGTTCAAACCCGTCGAAATTCAAGTTTCCGCCGTCAAAATTTTTATTTATTTATTTTTTTGTGTTCCAATAAAATACGTTGAATTAAAAACTCGCGAAATTTGAGAAGCTACTATACGACATTTAACCCTTCAATATGTCTTCAAAGAGACCATGACGCAGAGAAAGTGGTGCTAGTGCTTCCAGGCATAAGCACAAGTCACTATCTATCCAGGAAAAGGGTGAATTTCCATGGTCCGGCACCGGTCAGGTCCCGAGGTTGCCGGACTAGAGAGGTACAACCTGTAGTACATTTTGTTTCTCCATCTAGTTGTCTCTCTGTCTATAGTTGTCTACTTGTCAATAGGCCCAAATTCAGGACGGTAGTTTGAGCCTGGGATTTGAGCTCAACTCGGGTGTGCGAATCAGGATTCCTTGAGCCTAGATTTCTTGCAGTGGGTTATTACCCATATTTAGAACATCGGCTTGAACCCCGGATCTGGTAATCTGTTCCGTTTTTTCTTCAGTTACGAACAAAGATTCAAACACTGAAAATCCAGCCAATCACGTTTCATCTATACCATTACGGCAGCCAGTCGCCATCGAGAGTAATGTTTACAAGATTATGGCGGCAACTATGACTGAATGAGTTTTTGCGGAAGAGGATAAATCTCTGCTTGTACATCATACATTACTTTTATTACTATAATTATGATCAAATTATAATGATTTGTGATACTGTGTTACAACCTGGCTGTGTTGTTAGATGATAACAAAGAAATTCATAGAGGAAGAACAATTATATACAATTGTAGACATAATCCAGGACCGGCGTCAATATTCATTACCAAAACAGGATGAATCAATACTGGGCGTAGTAACCCGGCTAGGTTTGGTTAGGTTAGGTTTCTTTCTCACAGCTTTGATTCAATTATACAGTAAAGCCTCTGTTAACAAGTAACATCCTGTGTACCGTGGGCTGGTGTCTTGCCCACAGTGTGGATGTGGGTCACACTATAATAACCCGTTATAGTACATCCTTCTTTACTCACACTGTGGAATGCTCTGCCTTCTTCTGTGTTTCCATACAATCTGTCTCACTTTAAACAAGATGCTTCTCTGGCGGTGTACATTAATATAACCTTTTTATTTTATATTTTTTTAATTTATTTTTACTCTTCCCTCCCCTAGGCCCTGTTGTGGGTCATGACCTGTGCCCGGGTGGACTACCGTATATCTCGGCTTGTAAGACGAAATTTGAACAATAAAAAAATCTGCCCAAAGTTAGGGGGTCGTCTTAAGCAACAAATATAAAATTCTTACGTCTTAAATATTGTGTCAAGAGTGGTGATGGAAACATCGTAAGCCACTCACAAAGTCCTACCAGTAATTATTTTATACTGAAACTTACGTTTGGCAAGCTGGATTCAAATTAAGATTACCGGTATATTAAAATAATAAAAATGTATTATAAACCTGTCTAACATACCCTGTAATAAACACAGCTATCATCACACACCCCTCCCCATGCCCCCCCCCCCATTTGCCAGTGAGGAGCAAGAAAGGGAAAGTGACCGCGAGATTGAGCTATTTTTAGCCGTGGAGGTGGTCAGTAATGCATACCGGTATCGGTATATTTACTCATAATAATATTTATCTCCTATAAATAATTGATTTAAATTTTATTTTTTTACAAAGAATATTCAATAAATGAGTGCATTAATTCTTGAAACTATCGACGGTTAATTACAGACGCTTAAGTGACGTCACTAGCGTTTACACTACACCAGCGGGTAACATTTGATGCCATTACTTGAAATGAATTGGCCTTATTTTAAGTAACTAACTATAAATAAATACAAAAATTAAAAAAAAAGATAAAAACTGAGAAATAATATACTGTATGTATGTTGTGTTGTCAAAGTAAGAGGAACAATTGAAACTGCAATTGTGTGGAAATGAGGCAGAAAGTATATATATATATATATATATATATATATATATATATATATATATATATATATATATATATATATATATATATATATATATATATATATATATATATATGTTTGTGTAATAAATGTATGTAGTAAGTACGTAATATTTATTCACTCAAATCCTAATGAAACACTACTGGAGAACATTCCTTTGTCGCAAAACAGTTTATAAATTAAAGAAAATAATTACAGTGTGTTTAATATATTACAGTATATTATAAATAAATAATTAAACAAATAATTCGGTAAATTTATTTCAAGTAAATGGAAAATAAGCAAACAAATGTTATTTACCAAGGCGCTTCCGTCTGGCTCGGGGTGAGATGGAGGGGAGATAACAAGTCTATTTATAGCCCGTCTGAAGTGGCCCAGTACCCTAATGCACCATAAATAATTCATTGAACATTCATTTGTTGTACATAGTATATTCAGTATATATATATATATATATATATATATATATATATATATATATATATATATATATATATATATATATATATATATATATATACACATATATATATATATATATATATATATATATATATATATATATATATATATATATATATATATATATATATATATATATATACATACAGTTGGTCCTCCCATTACGCGGTCCCACAATCCGCGTTTCACCGTTAACGCAGTGCCTTGCCAGAACCTAACATTTTCACATTCCGCGGTCGTGAACCCCATTACGCGGAGAGCGGCTGGCAAGCCGCGCCATTTTTGGATCCAAACCTCCCGCCATCCGCCATGTTGTGTAAGAGGCGCGAAAATGGTGCGCACAAGGTCGCCCAGTCATCAAAACATTAGCGAGTTCTTCACCCGCCACCCACTACAGCCGGCCCAAGTCAGTGATGGTGATAATTATAGTGAGGATATGGACTTATATGAACTTTGGGGGGTTTGACAAAGAGGCCCTGCAAGCCTCTGTGGTGGATAGTGATACAATTGATACAAGTGATACAGGTAAGGGCCAATAATCTGCCCTCTGCCTCGGAACCAACCGCCCATCCCCGTGTGCCCAGCCATCTTTTCTACTAATGTAAGTGTTAAAAAACCTAATATTATTGATATTTCTCTTAATTATTAATTGTGTGTGCATGCCATCATAAAGTTAAGATAATATTTTTACTACAACATAGTTGTGTGTCGTCAAAAAGTGGAGTTTGGGGATCGGCCCGGACTCCATTTCAATTAATCCCATATGTTATGTTATTCACTTTACGCGTTTCTCACTTTCCGCGGTACCCTCCGGGTTACATTAACCGCGTAATACGAGGACCAACTGTATATATATATATATATATATATATATATATATATATATATATATATATATATATATATATATATATATATATATATATATATATACTGTATATATATATCTTGATAAAATCACACGGGAAAATGGAAACAACTCTTCACTGACTTACTGTGCAGTGAGAGTAGAATGGGTGAAGCTATTATCACTCACAACTCTTAAAGATATTCAGAAATATATTCATTATGCAAAATACACTATTTGATATTTGTATATTACATAACTGTAAACGCCTTGGTTAAGGTCGTTCAGGTGACGGGCAAGTCGAAGGGAATGATTGAAACTCGCCTTTTGATGCATTCAATATTTATTGATGCGGTCAAAGCCTACAGAGGAGATGTTCATAATATTCCATGGTGATCCATCTGATACATAATGAGTTAGTCACACAATTTTGTCTTAATTACAATTTATTAAACATAGTGACATGATACAAAGTTCATAACTGTATTAATCTTAGTTATGCTCTATTCTGCATTGTCTTATTACTCCAGATCAGGCAGAAATGAGTAGGTGTAAGTTTTTATACCACTGACCAAAATGATACAAATTCTGTAGATAAATCATTATTAAACAATGCATAAACACTTAAAAAATACAGTACCATTTATCAGTTAGCCCAGACTTGATTAGCTTGGGTGATGTTGTATATCAGAGGCTGGGGATTGGAAGGCTGGTTGTGGCCACCTCCCTGCCTCTCCTGGTTCACATTCTATCAAGTCCTCGGTGGTAATATCCTGTGTTTCCTCCTCCACCTCTTCTCTGACAACTATGTTCTGGAGTGCACCGCTAACGTGTCGACGTCGTGTGAGGTGCTGTGCGATTGGTGACCACCGGCGTTGGTTTGTCTTTCTCCGGTATCGTGGCGTAAATGCGTTGGCGACGACCTCTACTTTGCTTGCTGGCGATGCACGCGCTCGTTCTCGGACAACTCTTCGACCTGTTCTCGGATGTTCGAACGAGTGCCGAGTATCAGAGATAACTTGCTGGTTGTGATCTTGTGTTTGGGTTCCTCTCCGGCGTCGTCTTCATGTGCCTCGTCAGCCACATCATCCGTCATTTCTTCATCATTCTCCTTAAGCGACTCGTCGATCCGTTCTGCATCCGCCTCACGGAAACCGGGTGCCAGGACGCTCCTTGCACTTTCTACCGCAGCTTCTAATAAATCTGCCCGACGCTGCATGGCCGACCTTGCGTTACTCGGGTGTGGTAAGAGAGGTTTCCAAGCATGTTTTATGGTTGCCAATGTGATTTTGTTCCGTGCGGCTACCATGTGGTCCACGGCACATCGGATATGAAATTGCTTCCACAATTGCTTGACAGAGAGTGCATTCTGTTGAGCGATGTCAGTACGGGAGTTGCTAGCAGGGTCTTGCAGCAAGGTGGGGTAGTTGCCAGAGACTGAAGCGGGGTCGTCTTCCACAATGCTATCGTTAGCGTTGTTGATTTCGTTCACTTCATCTTGAGAGTCTGTGGCTTTCCTCATTCTGTCGTGAACTGCCTTATAGTAAAGCAACTTCACATTGGTAATTATTTCTTGATCAAGTGTCTGCCAATCAGATACCGGGCATGTCCAGGAGCATTGTCCACAAATAGAAGAACTTTTAAATCCAAATTCAAGTTATGTCGTGAGTCGGGCACAAAACACTCGTCAAGCCACTCGCGGGAAACATTTTCGTCGTGTAATCCTTGTGATTTTGTTTCCAATACACTCAAGTTATTGAAGTCAAAATGATCGGCAGATGACTGACGGCTTCATCTTATGCTGACCTGATGCATCTGTGTTAGTAAAGCAGTGAGTTGGTCATCTTTACCCCACATGCCTGTTTGTCATCCTCTGATATGATAGTAACACGGGGAGACTGTTTCCAGTAGAACGGTTTCATCACAATTATAAATTTGATCCAACGAGTATCTACCTTTTTCTACACGTTGGTCTGCCATCTCTGGGAATTAACCCGCGGCCACCTCGCCCGCAGGGGAAACTTCACCTTGGCACCGTTCACATTTCACATCACAACGTCTCTTAAAGTTTACCAGCCGGCCAACAGAAGCACCAAATTTAGGGTGATTATTAATATTTTTCTATATTGCTGCAGCATCATAAAAGATCAGGTTGTTGGTTGAGTGATCCATCAACACCTGTGTCACACAGCCAACAAGACACTACCTCAAAAAATGTTGTGTCATAGCCATCAGCCTGGTTTACTCAGAGGACTCAAACACAACTCTATTTGATGCACCAATGTTTACACCAAACTTCTTAATCTCATCTTTCTTTGCTTTTATTGTGCTTTCCTGAACCCCATTAATCTTTCTTATCTCACTAGTGTTTAGACCTTCCTCAAGTAACTTAATCACATGCTGCTTATCCTGCATCAAGGTCTTTACTCCCTTATGATAGTCCCGCTTTTCCTTTTACTTATTTGGCCTCTTAGGTGAGTCTGTAGGACCCCCAGTAGAGGTAGAGGCCATTATCTTTACTTAACAGGTGGCAGCACCGCCCAAAAAAGCACACAAAAACAGCTCGGGTGGTGGCGCGGGGATAACCCGTGTGACGGTTGTGATGTCATTCAAGACGGTGGCCAGCGTTCGGCCGACTGGATCTTGCAATATTTTACCCCAAATATAAGACTTGGTTACGTTAGGTAGTGCTCACAAAATTAAAAAATGCGAAATGAAATATCGGAAAATATGAGATCTTACTGTACAGTGTTCTTAAATTATTATATACAGTACAGTAATATCTCCTTAACCGCAACAATTGGTCCACATCACTTCCGGGAATGACAGATTTCCAGGTAACCAGACTACTCTCTCAAACCCGGAAAAAACTCTCCCATCCCCGGAATTTTCCGATACCGGGAAAATTTTCTCAGAATTTTCTGGAAAATGTGGCCCTCGGAAAATCATTCCCAAAGCCAGAATTTTCCGTAGAACTCCAGCTTTGGGAACAAATTTCCGAGAAAATTTCAATTGGGGCCATTGGGGAGTTGAGTGTAGAGTAATGACGATATGTTTTCACATGTGCTCACTTACATTCACGCAGTCTCACTTTTTTTTTTTAACATTAATGGTTAGCTACTTATATTGTTCCATTTAGTGACATTAAATAACATTACTTAAAACAACCATATTAATTTTACTACAGCTACAACCAGGGTCTTATTTTCTTCAGTTTTATTTGTAGACCCAGTCAGTCACTGGTTTTGTAAACAACTAAAACAATGCCGTCTCGTCTCCTCGTGTTTTATTATTCTACATATTATTAATGAGTTGTATTGCTCATTTTGCTAGTGCTTCCAAGCATAAGCACAAGTCACTATCTATCCAGGAAAAGGGTGAATTTCCATGGTCCGGCACCGGTGAGGTCCCGAGGTTGCCGGACTAGAGAGGTACAACCTGTACAAGAATTAACTGTTATTTATTTAACATTTGTCACAATATGTATGTATGAGAGTGTGTTGATGTATATCAGTAAAAATAAATGAAGAAAGTTATGTATATCAGCTCATAAATACAAGATGATAAACAACCATAACACCTCATAGCTTGGCCCAGTAGTCTGGTGGTTACAGGAGTCTAACTTGGCTACAATGATGCCAGTGATGTTAACAGATGTAATGGTGAAAAGAAAGTATCCTGCATCAAGTATTTGTAGATTTAAAAATAAATGTTGGTGGTATGGCATTAATAGATTGTAATGCTTGTGAGAGTTCATAAATGGTTAATGCTTAGCTGCCTCTGAAGAGTTGGGTGTCTCCTGTACAGACGTTAATCATCTCAGGTTATTGTCACCAGTACAGTGCTGAGTAGTTACAGATCGACCTTTTATATTTACAATAATTATTTTTCAATTAATTATAAGTAATAATGTATTTAAGTAAGGAATAACATATTGTTTATCATAGATTTGGAGGATTTATTAGCTGACAGGAGACCACAACTTCACCTATAGACACAGGCTGAGTTTGTTAGTTTACACAGGCTGAGTTTGTTAGTTTACACAGGCTGAGTTTGTAGTTTACACAAGCTGAGTTTGTTAGTTTACTCAAGCTGAGTTTGTTAGTTTACACAGGCTGAGTTTGTTACTTTACACAGGCTGAGTTTGTTACTTTACACAGGCTGAGTTTGTTAGTTTACACAGGCTGAGTTTTTTTTAGTTTACACAGGCTGAGTTTATTAGTTATTTAACAGACAATAAAGTGCATCTTATAACCCTTAAATATAGTAAAAGCATCTCAAGAATGTAAGTAATTCCTGTTAGTAATACATTTGATAAGAGAACTTTAATAAATAACCTGTAGCCTGACAATAGATACAGTACTATAAGAGTAACATTGGTGAAGTGTGTCCAGGTTAACTATGTAATAACGTGTCTATAATGTTTTGAGTTAATGTTTCATAAGGACCAAGACCCTCTGTTGAAGGCTGCAGTGATCAATACAAAATACAGTCCATACTTCACTTTAACCACTAATTGGTGCCGCAAAAATGGTCGTTAGAGTGAAATTAATTAATGCGAGGTAGTTACCGTACACGTTAAACAAGTGTTAATACAAGCGAGCATAAGATCCTCTTTTTATATAATAACTTTACTGATAGTTTTTCATGTCGTCCCACTAAACTTTACAGACCAAGAATTTGTTTAACGTTGATCTGATCCTGTGTCGTAATGGACTACTCTCTGCGGCACATCACCCTCTCTCGTCTGGCCGCTCTACGCTCTCTTGGTTCGGCTCAGAGTCTCATTAACTCACCACCCTCCTCCTCTCCCACCCTCCTCCTCCTCTCCCACCCTCCTCCACTACCCACCCTCCTCTTCCTCTCCCACCCTCCTCCTCCTCCTCTTCCACCCTCCTCCTCTCCCACCACCCTCCTCCACTACCCACCACACACCCGCTCCACCACCTCCACCTATCGGTCAGTACCAATACAACCTTAGTAGTGGGGATACTGGTGGTAGTGTGGTACCGCTCTTACCTTCGCAAGCGAGATGTCACGGGTTCGATTCTCCGGCCGGTGGAAGTTGTTTGGACATATTTCCTAGCCCCCATTAGTCCCTGTTCACCTAGCAGTAAAGTAGGTACCTGGTGTAAATTGAAAGTTGCGAATTCGTATTCAGGGACAAGTTGTTGGAGCTTCCAATAACTTGATGACATAAACCATTGACTCTTCTGGCTTCTATGCCCTTGACTCTTCAGGCTTCTACTCCCTTTACTCATGAGACATAAAGGCAAGCATGAACTTAGCATGCTTCCCTGTTGGGCATTGTAAACGCTTCTGTGCTTCACCTTACACAAGGATGTAGGGGATTGCCCAATAAAAAAAAAAATCCTTAGTAGTTGTATATGTATGTACTGTTTTATATATACATGGCAATGATTTTCTGTGGTATATATAATGTATTTCACGGGTCAAAGGGAGGCTCGGGAACGTAACTCTTGTATTTTATCTATTTCCTATGGGGTAAATTTATCCACTTAACGTTGTTTGGCATAACGTGGCAAGGACTTACTGTGGTAGTTTAATAGACATAATTATTATATAACATCTTGTAAAACATTTATCTATATCTTTTTGTTTCCTGTTAACTTGTGACTTTGTTTCAGGTGTCTGTCATTTTACCTGTAGTAAGTATTTGTTAACATGTTGCTCATACTATTAACTTTTATTATATGTAAAACAGTTACTTTTAGTTGTAGGAAAAACTAATGTTAATTATTACCCAGCCTTAGTCTTTCATTAATGGCTGTTCATTTTAAACCATGTAACACAACTATTACTGTCAAACATCTAAAATTCCAACCTAAAAAATTCCAACCTCAAAAATTCCAACCTCAAAAATTCCAACCTCAAAAATTCCAACCTCAAAAATTCCAACCTCTAAAATTCCAACCTCAAAAATTCCAACCTCAAAAATTCCAACCTCTAAAATTCCAACCTCAAAAATTCCAACCTCAAAAATTCCAACCTCTAAAATTCCAACCTCAAAAATTCCAACCTCAAAAATTCCAACCTCTCAAATTCCAACCTCTCAAATTCCAACCTCTCAAATTCCAACCTCAAAAATTCCAACCTCAAAAATTCCAACCTCTGAAATTCCAACCTCTAAAATTCCAACCTCAAAAATTCCAACCTCAAGAATTCCAACCTCAAAAATTCCAACCTCAAAAATTCCAACCTCAAAAATTCCAACCTCTAAAATTCCAACCTCAAAAATTACAACCTCTAAAATTCACATAGCATCTGATTAAAAATAAGAGCCAAAGTTTTATGATTATAATTTAAAAATATCGCCATAATAATTCAATCTTTCAAATGTGATCATAATGCTGAGGACAACAAGGGCATCCAGGTTCCAAGACCTGCTAGGTCATGTCTTGTATCAGTACAGTGAAGGTGGACGGAGACAGCGTGTAGTACAGTATTTGGAGACTGTACTGGAGACTGGCAGGATTACATGGAGACTACTGGAGACTGGCAGGATTACATGGAGACTGTACTGGAGACTGGCAGGATTACATGAGACTGGCAGGATTACATGGAGACTGTACTGGAAACTGGCAGGATTACATGGAGACTGTACTGGAGACTGGCAGGATTACATGGAGACTGTACTGGAGACTGCCAGGATTACATGGAGACTACTGGAGACTGGCAGGATTACATGGAGACTGTACTGGAAACTGGCAGGATTACATGGAGACTGTACTGGAGACTGGCAGGATTACATGGAGACTACTGGAGACTGGCAGGATTACATGGAGACTGTACTGGAGACTGGCAGGATTACATGGAGACTGTACTGGAGACTGGCAGGATTACATGGAGACTGTACTGGAGACTGGCAGGATTACATGGAGACTACTGGAGACTGGCAGGATTACATGGAGACTGTACTGGAGACTGGCAGGATTACATGGAGACTGTACTGGAGACTGGCAGGATTACATGGAGACTGGTAGGATTACATGGAGACTACTGGAGACTGGCAGGATTACATGGAGACTGGCAGGATTACATGGAGACTGGCAGGATTACATGGAGACTACTGGAGACTGGCAGGATTACATGGAGACTGTACTGGAGACTGGCAGGATTACATGGAGACTGTACTGGAGACTGGCAGGATTACATGGAGACTGTACTGGAGATTGGCAGGATTACATGGAGACCACTGTAGCTTTAATGTTATAATTATATTATAATAAATGTTGTTGAATATAAATACAGTAATACTTTCAAGTTATTATACCTATTGTTTATTGACAGTTTTTAGATATGTTAATAATTTTTGTAACAAGTTTTGATACAACAATTTGCTCTGGCAGTTCCATACATTTAAAATTCGTATACAGTCGGCCCTTAACATACGCGGGTTTATAATACACGGATTTGCAAATACGCAGATTGCCCCGCCGGAGGAATACTCTGTACATTGAAGTAATTGAAGTACATTCAACTCGCGCGCGGCACCGAACACGGGACACCGCCCGCTCCCGCAACCTCACACACACACACACGCATAGCTCTCCCTCACTCAGTCAGTCTCGCTGTAACCACGCTTGTGTTGACATCAGCATTGTAGTTGCAAAAATATTACATTTCCGTGAATGTATTATATCAAGCACAGTATGAATAGAATATCACTAATATAAGAGTATTTTAACCGAAAACTACTAAAAAAACGAGTAACATATCTTGAACATCGGAAGGCTAGGTAAAGTCTTTTGTTTTCATGTAGTTTATCCTAATTTACACTGAAATGCATTATGTTTCAGCAAAACTACTATTTTTTTCTGAGAATATGGAAATGTAATATTTTGCTGAAATGACGTACGTATTACAGTGGAAAGTGACGAAAGCAATGACTCGCTTTCTTTCGTTCAAAAGATGTTACCGTAATCGCTTTTCGAATGGTTTTCAGTTAAAAAACTCTTGTATTACAATAATATTCTATCCTAATTCACTTGTGATGCAACAGTTTTTTTAACTGAAAACCATTCGAAAAGCGATTACGGTAACATCTTTTGAACGAAAGAAAGCGAAAGTCATTGTTTTCGTCACTTTCCACTGTAATACGTACGTCATTTCAGCAAAAATATTACATCTCCGTGAATGTAGTATATCAAGCACAGTATGAATATAATATCATTGTAATATAACAGTATTTTAACCGAAAACTTAAAAAAAAACGAGTAACATCTCTTGAACACTGGAAGGTTAGGTAAAGTCTTTTGTTTTCGTCATGTATTTTATCCTATTTTACATTGAAATACATCACGTTTCAGCAAAACTACTATTTATTTCTGAGAATATATTCATTCAGGCACAGTTTAGGTAAAATATACATGTGCTGTAACATTTTTTTAATTGAAAACGATTAAAATAACACATACCCTCTAGCCCTGTTCAAGGAGAAGACTGGGAGGAGCTGTTTGGTGCTTAAGACGATGACAAGGAAAATGATTTTGATGGATTTTAATGAAAATATTCAGAAAGACCCTGGCACTGTCAAGGAAAGTGGCTGCTGAAGGCTTCCGGGACATGGCAGAGGACGAGATTAGGGAGCTAATTGAAGAGCACGACACTGAGCTGACCGAGGAGGATCTACAGGAGTTGGTAGACTCAGGCAAGGAAGAGGAAGCGAAAGGGAAAGAGGATGAGGAAGAGCACCAAGAAATAACATTGGAGAAGTTGGGGGAGATGACCAGGAATATTGGGGCACTGAAAAACCTGGCCTATAGTATGGACCCCTCCATGGTGCGTGCCCTGAAATTCATGCAAGGGATGGTTGACGTTTTCGCTCCATACAAAAACATCATGGAAGAAATGAAAGAAAGAGACGACAACTCCCCATCACCATGTTCTTTGATCACCGAAGGAAAGATTTAACACCATCAATCACTGGCAGCAGTGAGGAAGCAGCTGAATCCACAGTCGCCCCCACTTCACCACCTTTTATGGAATTGAGTGACGATGAGCCCGATGACCCCCGCCCTGTCGCCGAGGAGAGGTACGGTACAGTAAAGTGAAATTTTTATCTCTTTTTTTTAATAGCTTTTCTTGCCATGTTTATTGTTTGTAAAAATGCACAGCACAGTACAGTTCAGTACAAGTACTGTACATAGGAAGTGGAGGTGCAGTTATTCACAAAACATTTGTGTTTGTTGTCGGCAGTAGTGACGGTGCTGAGGGAGCGGAGGGAGCGAGTTGGAAGGAGTGGTGAGGTGACCTTGGACGCAGGAGCAGGGACGAGTGGAGATGCCAGCCAGTATATTTCGGGTGTATTAATTGTTTTTATAGCTATTTTTGCATTTTATTATTAAATACTGTACATTACGTTTCAACAAAACTACCATTTATTTCTGAGAACATAGAAATGTAATATTTTTGCTGAAATGATGTACGTATTACAGTGGAAAGTGGGATAAATTTGTGACGCAAGCAATGACTCTCTCTTTCTTTCGTTCAAAAGATGTTGCCGTAATCGCTTTTCGAATGGTTTTCAGTTGTGGGATTATAAGGCTAATGATAGGATAGAATATTATTGTAATACAGTACAGTACAACAGTTTTTTAACTGAAAACCATTCAAAAAGCGATTACGGTAAAATCTTTTGAACAACGAAAGAAAGCGAAAGTCATTGTTTTCATAATTTTATCCCACTTTCCACCGTACAGTAATATGTACGTCATTTCAGCCAAAATATTACATTTCCATATTTATTTCTGAGAAAATATCCATTCAGTCACATTTAAGGTAAAATATACTTGTGATGTCATATTTTAATGAAAATACGGTATCGTAGTTTTCTTTTGTATCAAATTTAATTAACAAAGATTAATGTTTCAAATGTAATGAACAAAAATTTATGTACAGTATCTATAAATAAACTTTAACAAATGAATACTTTATGTTTTACATCGTCCTGTGCTACCATACCATGAATTTGGCTACTTTGGGCTAGCTATGATGACACAAGAGGTCTGCCCTGGCGACTGTACCGACACTCACAGCTGGTTGTGCGTTGGTGCGTCGTTTCCATTGTTTACTGGTAGTTACTGGTAAATATTTTTCAACCTAACGAAACTATTACCCTTTAAGAGGTCGATCCCCAATTTTTTGCAAAATAATTTGGTCTTAAAAACTCAAACTACACACAGGTATATACGGTAAATAAGGACATGGGGGGCCAGGGTTTTTTTTTGGGGGGGGGGGGGAGGTGGGGGGCAGCACATATACGCGGATTTTTAACATCCACGGCTATCTCTGTTACGTAACCCCCGTGTATGTTAAGGGCCGACTATATTTAATATAAAAATGCAAAAATAGTTATAAAAACAATTAATACTGTAAACCCGTAATGTACTGGTTGGCATCTCCACTTGTAGCTGCTCCCGCCCCCAGCATTACCGCTCCTACCCGCTCTATCCCTCCGCCTCCACATCATCACTACTGCCGACAACAAACACAAATGTTTTGTGAATAACTGCACCTCCACTTCCTTTGTACAGTACTGAACTGTACTGTGCTGTGCATTTTTACAAACAATAAACATAGCGTGTGTGTAGAGACTTAGCTTTCTTCCAGATAAGGATAGAGTCCACTGCTACACCTTTCCGGTGCTGGTCCTCTATCCACAGAAACAAGGCATCCTCCATCTTCACCATTGCCTTCTCCCTCACTTGGCAGACATGCCTAGCACTGCGTGGAGCACTGGCACTTACAGCATCACAGATATCTTTTTCCCTTTTCTTGATGGTACGTACCGTGCTTTCATTCACGCTGTACAGTCGCCCCACAGCAGCGAATAACATTCCCTCCCTTAACTTATTCAACAACTCCACCTTCTCCTGCAGATTCATCACTTTCTTGTGGCGCTTACGGGTGGCTCCAGCTGGTGTCTTTGATGCTCTTTTAGGGGCCATGGTAAATGTGGGTAGCAAGGGTAGCAACTACAATTCTGATGTTAACACAAGCGTTGTCACAGCGAGACTGACTGAGTGACGGAGCGCGGAGTGGCGGGGTGGGGTGACGACGCGCTATGCATGTGTGTGTGTGTGAGGTTGCGGGAGCGGGCGGTGTCCCGTGTTCAGTGCCGCGCGCGAGTTGAATGGCGCGCGATTTGAATGTACTTCAATTACTTCAATGTACAGAATATTCCTCCGGCGGGGCAATCCGCGTATTTGCAAATCCGTGTATGCTAAACCCGCGTATGTTAAGGGCTGACTGTATATTTATGTTTTTCGTAATGTTTAGACAATTCTAAGACCCTTTTCTTCTATGATATTTCCGCCGGAAATTAATGATAACCGAGATATTAATTTTTCAATATTATTATGTCAGGCAGTTACTAGTCACCTGGAATGTTACTTCACCCCTGAGCTGTTGGTTCAAGTATATAAGGGATTCATTGGTCCTAACATGGAGTACTGCTCTCATATCTGGGGTGGCTCTTCAACTGTTAGATAGGGTGGAATCAAAGGCTTCTTACCTCTCCTCCTTTAGTTGATAATCTCTCTTCTCTTCACCACAATGTCGCTTCACTCTCTCTTTTACAGGTACTTTAACGGGTAATATTTGGCATCCTGTGTACCGTGGGCTGGTGTCTTGCCCATAGTTTGTGTGCGGATGTCGGTCACACTATAATAACCCGTTATAGTACATCCTTCTTTACTCACACAGCTAAACTGTGTCTGTGTGGATGCGGGTCACACCATAATAACCCGTTATAGTACATCCTTCTTTCTTCACACTGTGGAATGCTCTGGCTTCTTTTGTGTTTCCGTACTCATACAATCTGTTTCACTTCAAAAATCTGGTTTTCCGGCATCTTCGTGGTGTAGATTAATATAACCTTTTTATTTTATATTTTTTATTTATTTTTTTACTCTTATTTTACAAATATTGATTTAGTCAATTGTAGTTTTCATTTATAAATTGTACTTTTATAAGAATATCATCTAAGGCAAAATATTTTGTTTCAGATACTGTGATGTCACATCTCAAGACCAAGTGTAACTAAGTAGAAGTTCACAATGTCAAGCAGAGATAAAAAGTTTTCCTGTGAGGAATGTGGCAAACAGTTTGGCTTCAAGTCTTATCTTCAGAAACATTTACTTGGACACAATGGTGTGAAGGAGTTTGAATGTGAGGAATGTGGGAAACATTTTGCACTAAAGAGTACTCTCAAGAGACACAGTCTTGTACACAATGGTGTGAAGGAGTTTGAATGTGAGGAATGTGGGAAATGTTTCTCCTGGAAGAGTACTCTCAAGACACACATTCTTGCACACAATGGTATAAAGGTGTGTGAATGTGAGGAATGTGGGAAATGTTTCTCATCTAACAGTGATCTCAAGAAACACATTCTTGTACACAATGGTATAAAGAAGTTTAAATGTGAGGAATGTGGGAAATGTTTCTCCCAGAAGGGTCATCTCAAGACACACATTCTTGGACACAATGGTGTGAAGGAGTTTGAATGTGAGGAATGTGGGAAATGTTTCTCCCGGAAGAGTACTCTCAAGACACACATTCTTGGACACACTGGTGTGAAGGAGTTTAAATGTGAGGAATGTGGGAAATGTTTCTCCCGGAAGAGTAATCTCAAGAGACACATTCTTGGACACAGTGGTATAAAGAAGTTTGAATGTGAGGAATGTGGGAAATGTTTCTCCCGCAGCGGTCATCTCAAACGTCATAAACTCGTGCATGAAAAAAACAGAATTCAATAAATGTTTGAATGACTTTATCAGAAGGTAAATGTGACACACAAACTTGAATACAGTGATATACATCAATATAAAACCACTTGATTAAACTCTATGAATGTAGCAGAAATAAAGACAAGTGACAAATGCCACTTTTATAGATATTAAACACAAGTTATAATTATCTGCTCTTAAGATGTAAATTACTTCTACCATGGCCTTAGTGTAGACATTTGGTGTTGGATAAATATCACTCATAATAATATTCCATTTTGTTTCATCAGCCTTTTAAATAATGCTATTTTCAGTACAGTAGTGAACAAAGGTTAAACTTATTATCTATGTGCTCAAAATTTCACCTTTACTGGATAAGTTGTGTTGAATAGAGATGAACTCTCATTTACTATAATTTGTGCATCAATAGTTGTGTCAACTGTGTGTGTCCGTCTTTATTTACACGTGACGTAAGTTTTATCACAAGTATGTACATTAACGCAGGTAGTAAATCATCTTGGTAAAGTCGTACAGTGGTGGTACACCATTTGTTTTAGTCAAGGTGTTGTCATTATCTCACAGAAACTCTTCAATCCCTGTTGAAATTGTACGTAAATATTTGATAAGTTTTGCTCAACTCCGACGCGATATTTTGATATTTTATCTTGACTAAAATGGTTGGTAGTTTTGATTCGTGTTTTAAATATATTCTTTCATCACTTACAGATATATGGTACCATTGTCTGGTAAATAATGGTTAGGGTTCATATATAGCAGCTGGTGTTATGGGGCAGATGAACTTTAACACCTCTTAACTGTATATAATATCATGTTTAATATATTGTTCAGTTAGCATCTTGTACCTTAGTTAGGTAACTCTTCTTGGTTATATGTCAATTCATCCTTGGGCAGTCATTTTCTTAAAGTAGCCAATGCTGAAATGCCAAACTCTGGGTTAAAATTTGGTTTTTGATCATGTTAAGCAGAAGACTTGGTTAAATTATCATACAGTATTTAGATATTTGCTGTTCTTATATACAACTTTTCCTAATAGTACTGGCATGTGTTTATCTAACAATGGTATTTCAAAAAATGATTGCTACAAGAATGGCTTTAATTTTGTGGACATGAAAATAGAGTTTTATGTACTGCATACATTAGTACAGGTCCCTATAATCTCTCGTGACTCTTATTACAGCTGCATAACGTTCACACTCACCGCACTAAGGGAGTATCTTAGTTTTCTATTGGGTAGTGTCAGAAGTAAATACTCTGAAGGGGTAATTTGTATGTTGTATTATACCAGTGTCTGTGTATATAATGTTAAGTGTGTGTACTAATAGTATTAAGGGAGAACTCAAGGTACTGTTGTATGTTGTATTATACCAGTGACTGTGTACAGTGGTCCCTCGGTTAACGAGCGCCTCGGTTAACGAGATTTCGGTTAACGGGTTACCTTCCATAAGATTCTTAACCTCGGTTAACGAGCAATCCCTCGATTAACGAGTTTCTTACGAGCCGACCTCAACATGTTTTCGCTTGCATTTGGCGGTCCACCAGCTGTAGTATTAGTCCGCCAATACAGTAATCGGTTTTAGGGCTTATATTCCTTACCATTTTAGTAAATATCAAGAAGTTTACAGTATTCAATAATTTTAAAAGTTGAATATTAATTTTTTTAGTAATTTTAACAATTATTGAACATAATTGAAGGTAAAGAAACTAGTTTTCTGGCGTGCCATCCAGCCTGGCAACACACCAAACAGGCGTTAGTCTCTCTCTCTTTTCAGTGGAGGTAACATCTTGCTTGAGACTCTCTTCAACTAAACACTTTTTTTCTGTTTCCAAGAAAATTATTGGTCATTTTGAAATTTATTTTACATATTGACAATATATAATGCAGTGCAGTGTTGATTTAAAGAAAATGGTGCCATGGGGTGACTTCTCTTCCACCCCAATGCCTTCTCCTCCACCCCCTTTCTAATTCCCACCATCATCATCATCATCATCATCATTATCATTGTCATCATCATCATCATCATCATCCAGGAGCCTTCTATATACACACCTCAAAGTAAGTGTACGTTTCTACCCTTTTTGTTGAATTTAGGCAATTTTCGGTGAGCTGGAACCAATTACCCAAAAACCCATTGAAACAATGGTTTCGGTTAATGAGTTTTTCAGTTAACGAGCAACCTTCTAGGACGGATTGTGTTCGTTGACCGAGGGACCACTGTATATAATGTTAAGTGTGTGTACTGATAGTATTAAGGGAGAACTCTACAAGGTACTGTTGTATGTTGTATTATACCAGTGTCTGTGTATAGTATAATGTTTAGTGTGTAATGATAGTAGTAAGGTCAGTTATTTTGTATGGCGAAGAAGAGACCTTCATTTATGGGAGAAGGTCAGTTATGTTTGTGTGGTGCTGTGACCTTAATTGCTTGGGGAAGGTCAACTATTTTTGTATTGTCACAGAGTGCAGTATTTTTATTATGTCTAAAATAATTAGTTAAAACTACTTGTTGGTGTTTCACCCTTCCTTCCACCCCCAACTTTGATTAATGAAAAACACAAACTCACACTGCTAGACTAAACTCAAACTACTTCAGTAGACTAAACTCACACTGTTAGGCTAAACTCAAACTACTTCAGTAGACTAAACTCACACTGCTTCAGTAGACTAAACTCACACTGCTAGACTTCTTTGCCAGCTCCCCAAAGAACAGCTACACATACTGTCCTGCGGTCTGGTGGCAGCGACCCTAAGTTAAGAAGTAAACCCTAGTATTAAGTGACCAATTAAAGGGCATTATAACTGTATAAACTTGGCCATGATGTGCCTCAAACATAAATATCTTACAGAATGAGATATAAGTATTTAAACGAATTGCTGACTATTCTATTACAACCCCAATATTGTAGAACATGTGTACAACAGGACATGATAGTGAAAGGTACTCAAACACGCTTCTCGTGTGTGTCAGGCCAACAGGATATGATAGTGAGAGGTACTCAAACACCTTCTCATGTGTATCTCAGGCCAACAGGACATGATAGTGAGAGGTACTCAAACACTCTTCTCATGTGTGTCTCAGGCCAACAGGACATGATAGTGAGGGGTACTCAAACACTCTTCTCATGTGTGTCTCAGGCCAACAGGACATGATAGTGAGAGCTACTCATCATTCAAGATGGACTTAATTAATAATAATATTATTTACTTTTTATATTATACGTAATTATTGATTAATAATTATTGCTGAATAATTATGTAGTTTTAGACTAATAGTTACCGTTAGTAATATTATTATGAATAGTTACAATAGCGAGTTTATTATGGTGTTTTAAGCTTATATATAGTGTTATATATTAATAAAATATTAATAAATGAACTTAAAATAGTTAAACAAAAAATGTTATTGTTTAAATTTATTTTAGTAAATTTGTAAATGCTGTCAAGCTATTTGGTTCTCCAGCCACTGACTTAAGTTTAGTTTAATATGAATATATATCAATTAGCGGGAATTTAGTCAATAATAAAACTTTATAATTCAAGTATAATTTATTTATATTATGTAACATTTATAAATAAAATAAGTTTATTATAGTATTAATAATGAAAACTTGTAATTCCTGAAAGATAAGAGATAGAATCGGACAAGGTGTAGCAGATCAACATCAACCAACGTGGCCGTCTCGTTTATTTTTGTTAATTTTGTTAGTAAATGTTAATTTGTGGGCCTTCCTCCCTCCCTCGTGGTAAGTTAACATTATGTTTGGCCGGGTGTATGTATGGCCTTGTTAACTTGACACAGTACAGTAGAACATAAGAATGGAGGAAACTACAGCAGGCCTATTGGCCCATACTGGGCAGTCCCATTTACACCCAACCCCAATTGCTCATATAAACATCCAACCTATGTTTGAAGCTATCCAGCTATCTCTGTGGTTGTCGGTATATAGTGTGTTTATGGTGCAGGTGTGTGGTGTAGGTGTGGTGCAGGTATATAGTGTGTTTATGGTGTAGGTGTGTGGTGTAGGTATATGATGCAGGTATATAGTGTGTTTATGGTGTAGGTATATGGTGCAGGTATATAGTGTGTTTATGGTGCAGGTGTGTGGTGTAGGTATTAATTAACAGGTAGACGGTGAAGGCAATTGGACCAATAACTGTTGCTGCTTATTAATGTAAACCACTGAAGGAAATTGTCAATGGAACAATGTTAAGGAAATAGTTGTTTTAATATTGTGTAAGACACACACACACAGAAATACAGTAGGTATATATATATATACAGTCAACCCTCACTTTACGTGGTCCCACTTTCCGCGTTTCCACGTTTACGCGGTGCCCTGCCAGAACCCAGGATGCTCACATTCCGCGGTGGGTGTACCCCTTTACGCGGGTGAAGTATAATTTTTTTATTTAGCTCATAAAATTCATACAAATTATCCGGCCAGAATATTATTTACATTGCTGGAATTCTTACAATTTGATGATCATTTTGAATATAAACATCATAGATTTTGCATTAGACATACAAATTTTAGATATAATGTTTACTCTGAGTAAATATGTTATCTTTTGTGCAAAATATATGACATTTATATTCAAAATATTCCTGGTCTTACAAGGAATCCAGCAATGTCAATTATATCATCCTAACTTTAGTCTGATTTATTATTTATTACTAAAAAGGTAAACAGTCTGGTATTCCCACACATTTATCTAGTAGGGACGGTTAGTGGGGGGAGGGAGGGACCGGCGACCGACCACCTGGCATGTGTGAAGAATATTTTTTTTTTTATTAACTGAAGATTTTTATTTTAGCTCATAAAATTCATACAAATTACCCGGCCAGAATATAATTTACATTGCTGGAATTCTTACAATTTGATGATCATTTTGAATATAAACATCATATATTTTGCATTAGACAAAGTTTTTAGATATAATGTTTACTCTGAGTAAATATGTTATCTTTTGTGCCAAATATATGACATTTATATTCAAAATATTCCTGGTCTTACAAGGAATCCAGCAATGTCAATTATATTATCCTAACTTTAGTTTGAGGTATTATTTATTACTATACCTGGTTTTCCCCCAAAAATTTCTCAGAGAGAAGAGCCAATGAGTGTACTGTGAGAAGAGGGGGAGGGAGTGGAGTCCATTATTTGAATGGACATTAACTTGGCCACTGTATTTCTCTATTTCTCTTAAGTATTAATTGTGTGCATGTACCATCATAAAATTAAGATGTTATTTTTACTAGAACATAGGTATTGTGTTGGAAAAAGGTGGAGTTTGGGGGTCAGCTGGTCTCTATTTCATTTAATCCCAAATGTTGTTATTCACTTTACGCGTTTCTTAATTTCCGCGGTACCCTGTGGGTTACATTAACCGCGTAAAGTGAGGGTTGACTGTATATATATATATATATATATATATATATATATATATATATATATATATATATATATATATATATATATATATACAGTTGGGTCTCACATTACGCGGTTAATGTAACCCGGAGGGTCCCGCAGAAAGTGAGGAACGCGTAAAGTGAATAACATAACATATGGGATTAATTGAAATGGAGTTCAGGCCGATCCCCAAACTCCACTTTTTGACGACACACAACTATGTTGTAGTAAAAATTTTATCTTAACTTTATGATGGTATAAAAAAAAAAGTAATATAGAAGAGGTTAGGTTAGGAAAGATAAAGGTTAACATAGGAAAAATGAAGGTTACCTTAGAGAAACTAAAAGTTAGGTGGAACACTTACGGTAGTAGAAGAGATGGGTCGGCATACGGGGATGGAGGCTGGTTCCGAGGCAGAGGGCAGATTACTGGCCCTCAGGTGAATCACCATTACTAGGTGAATCATCATCACTGTCACTTACAGTTGTCAGGGCTTCCCTGACAAATCCCTCAAAGTCAACTTCACTGTCACTATCACTGGCTTGGGCTGGCTGTGGTGGGTTGCGGGTGAAGAAATCTGTTATGCTTTGCTGACGGCTGGCGTTGATGTTGTCGTGATACACCTTGATGTACGGCTCCATAGCCTGCACCAGCCGGTTATGGAAGACTTCATAGCGGTCATCGTCATTGTCGCGGGAAAGGAAGGACTTCATCTTCTCTGCACACTCCATGGCACCCTTAATATCACTATGACTTAAATTGTGTTATTCGGAGACTGCTGCACCTTCTTCCTCTTCTTCACTGACGTGTTCTTCTTCCAACATCTCGTCGGCAGTCACTTCAGGATTTCTGATCACCTCCAGGATGTCGTCGTTGGTGGTCTCGGAGAAGCCTGGAACTGTAACAGTCTGCGCAGCTTCTCTGGCAAGGTCCACTGCTACTGCAACAGTCTGAACCTCACCAGTCACAGACTGACTCCTCCTCTCACCTGGTATTCCATGCAACACATGTCTCCATGCGTGACGAATTGTAGCAATAGACAGCTGATCCCATGACTCCACCAAGATGTCCACAGCTTTCTTGATGTTAAATACTCTCCAGAATTGTTTGAAGAGTATTTTTTGCTGTTCTAACTGTTGTTCCTCATCTTCGTCGCTCTTGCTATCGGTGGTGGTGTCACTCAGGTCACGCAACTCTTCCCTGGTGTTGGTGTAGTCGTTCAGGAGCTGGAATTTTTTTGTTGAGAATGCAGCTTTCACATTGCAAATCAACTCCTGGTCCATGGGCTGGATTAAAGACGTAGTGTTGGGAGGAAGGAAGACCACTTTTACGTTGGGGTGACGATCTAACAGTAGGGGCGAGTGTCCTGGTGCGTTGTCCAGCAGCAACAAAATATTAAATGGGACATTCTGTTGCTCACAGAATTTCTTTACATCGGGAACAAAACAGTCATCAAACCAGGAGAGGGACAGTGTAGAGAAAATCCATGCCTTACGTGCTGTCAGCCAGTGGACATTTAGCTTGGTCATGTCCATGCTCTTGTAGGCGTGCGGCTTGCGTGCTGTGTGGATCACCGATAACTTGAGCTTACAGGTACTGGAGGCATTTGTGGTAAACAGGACGGTGATGCGTTCCTTCTGCATTTTCCGGCCCCGAATCCTGCTGGCATTCTTCACAACGTAGGACTTGGAAGGTAGTTTTCTCCAGAAAAGACCAGATTCGTCCATGTTAAACACCTGTTCGTCACTGTACTGTCCTTCCTCCATAATCTCACGTAAAAACGGAGGAAATTCCCGAGCCGCAGCACGATCAGCACTCGCTTCTTCACCACCAATGTTTATATTGGTGATCTTGTTCCGGATCTTAAACCTCTGTAACCACCCAGAGGAAGCATTAAAGGGTTTGGGCTCTGTAATTCCCATCTTTCGTGCCACTGCCATGTACAGTTCACGTGCGTTGTCCTTCACAGAGCGCGTGTCGACTGCCATGTTCCGTCGCGCCTGACGCACCAAGTACCTCACAAGTAATTTTTCTGTCTTGAGAAGCACCTGGTTGTGAAAATACTTGATCATAGAAGCACCTGTAGACTTTGTGATCTTCATGTGCTCCTTTATCTTGGCTGAATCCTTCTTTATAGTCCGGATCGTAGATTCGTTCACGCCATGCTGGCGCGCCAAATCAACCTGCCTTGTTCCTTTCTCCAACTCTTGGATGATGGTATACTTCACCTCGTAGCTTAAGGAACGTCGTGTCTTCTTTGGTTTAGTGCCGCTGGGTCCAGGTAAGGAAAGGTTTTTCTCTGGGGGTGGTGGTCCGGCGGAAGCCATTTTACGGAACAATGGATGCGCATTTACACGGAGTGGCCTGGAGGGATGAAACTGCCGCGGCTAGGTCAAGCGTCGTCTCTCCTCCCTCCCTCCCTCCCCCGGGTGGACACGTCATAATACTTTAAGCCAATTACAGCTAGCAGCAGAGGGGGGTAGGGATGCATGGCCAATCACAGGTCTGATACGCCATATGACGTCAGTGATAACGCAACAAAGACACACACTGCGCAACCTTACCGCGCCGCTTGCCCAAGCGGAGGGAGGAGGAGGGAGAGGCAGGCAAGCGGGCGGGTGGTGCGTGGGGCAAATCTAAAAATAGCGTCGCGCCGGACACTCTCGGCGTAATGGCGTTCACGACCGCGGAATGTAAGAATGTTTGGTTCTGGCAAGGCACCGCATTAACGGTGAAACGCGGAATGCGGGACCGCTTAATGTGAGGATTAACTGTATATATATATATATATATATATATATATATATGTTGTACCTCTCTAGTCCGGCATTCTGTGGTCCGGAAACTCCCGTGGTCCGGCACGATTTTAGTTTGCCCAATAGGTAGATAGGCAATTTTTTTTTTTTTTTTTTTTTTTTTTTTTTTTTTTTTTTTTTTAATTATCTGAATTATTATTATTATTATTATTATTATTATTATTATTATTACAGGAGTATTACATTTTTGCCCCTCAGGCTCCAATGTGGGTCAGTGACCTGTGCCGGGGTGGGCTAATCCCCGTAAAAAACAAAAACAACAAAGGCGCGGGAAATTAGGGTTTGTTTACATCCAGCAGTTCGGCAGTTCGGCTCTCTCTGTTTGTCCATACAGAGCACAACATTTAATCCTTCAATATGTCTTCAAAGAAACCACGAAGCAGTGATAGTGGTGCTAGTGCTTCCAAGCGTAAGCATAAGTCACTATCTATCCAGGAAAAGGTTGAACTATTGCAGAAATTAGATAAAGGTGCTTCGGTACGCAACTTGTGTGAAAAGTACGATGTTGGGTCATCCACGATCTGTGACATAAAGAAGCAGAAGGACAAGATATTTAAGTTTTTTGCAGACAGTGAGACCAAGAAAGTTATGATAACTCGTAAGACATTGAAAGAAGGCAAAAGTAGTGAGTTAGACAGTGCTTTATTACAGTGGTTTAAGCTTCAGTGTAATGATGGAGTAAGCATTTCAGGCGAGATGATTGTGGAGCAATCAAAGATCTTTCATGAACAACTAAACCTTCAGCATGCCTGTGATTATTCGCAAGGATGGTTACACAAGTTTAAAAATAGGCATGGTATTTCTTTACATTATGTGTATGGTGAAAAGCGAGTTGCACACAGTGAAGCAGCTGCGAAGTATGTGGACGAATTCGCACAGTTTGTGTGGGAGACTCAGATGATGCTTCCAATCAGGGATAAAGGAAACACACTGGTGTCAAGTTCGTAAGTTCTATTTCTGGGACAAACACACAAAAGGAGTTAAGACAGGGTAAACAGCGTCCTGTCGTGGAATCTCTCTGGGTATCTCTCTCTGCGCATGCGCGTACAGCGCGCATGTGCTCAAAGTCTGAACTACACTCAGTGACAAAAGAGGGTATGATTATAACATATAATACAGAGACCTGAATCAATAATGGTAAATAGTACAGTTACATATTACAGCATATTCGTCTCATATATCTACACCTCCCTCCCCCTCACGCTCGTAGTGCAATCTCGAGCGGACTCTTTTTCCAGGAGCCTTTGAGAGCGACGTGGGAAAACTGGGGGGTCACTTAATGAGGACTTACTTTTCTCGTCCAAGCAAGGGTTCACAGGGATGTGGGGGAGGAGTTCACCACTAGGGGACGGTACTGAACGAAGGAAGCGGCGATTCCGCCACCATACCCGACCACTAGGGAGACGGACCTCGTAATCCCTGGTCTTGCCGCAGCCCATGACAACCCCGACCTTGTCCCAGCGGTGAGACGTCGGGTCTTGAATCCGAACTGTTTGCCCGATACTCAATCTGGGAAGGGGTCGGGCGTGCTGATCGTACTGTGCCTTTACCTGGTCAGCACGGGCGGCTGCACGACGATCGCAGTCCTCGGTCTTGGCCTGCCACTCCCTCGAGAAGGACTCAGGATGGGCAGGGACACATGACCGTAGTGGGTGGCCGTATAACATCTGTGCTGGGGAGCGACCTGTGAAGTTGGGGGTATTCCGCAATTCCAATAAACCCCGGTCAAACTTCTCACAGTCAATGTTGCCTGAGGGTGCCGTCTTGAGGATGAGATGCTTGACGGACTTTACGGCAGCCTCGGCATGTCCATTGGACTGGGGATAATGTGGCGACGACGCCACATGATGAACTCCCCATCGCTCCATGCAGTCCCGGAAGTCGTTGCTGGTGAACTGGGGCCCGCCGTCAGTCCTCAGGCGGAGAGGGACACCAACTTCCCGGAAGTAGCGGCAGAACATACGTACTGTATGAGAGGCAGTAGTGTTGCCTCCGCAGGGAACGACAACAGGCCACCCTGAGAGCCGGTCGGCGATGACGAGAAAGGACTTTCCCGCCACAACGAAGAAATCCGCAGAGACGGACTCAAAGGGCCTTGTAGGGTTGTTGTTGTTCATGAGGGGTTCCTGCTGCTGACTGCTGAGTGGAGCCGTCTTGAGGTCCTCCTTGGGAACCAGCACGTCCTTGGATTGCAGTAGGAAGAACTCCCTGGCTGCAGAAGGTGACGTATTGGTTGGGAGGGGCAGCTCCTTGCACCTGTTGACATGTTTAATTTCCGGAATTGGCTTGGGGAAGTCTGGAGATATTATGGCCAACTCTTGACAGTGGCCATAAGACAGTAGTGGCATCTGAACACCTTTGTGGACCTGAATCCTGGCAGAACATGACTGCTTACCTAGGGTGAGGGTAGCCTGAAATGTACCCAGAGCAGGTGCCATTGTAGAACCGTCTGCAGTGAGCGTTGTAGAAGTTGACGGTGGTTGCAAGCTGCTCCTAGGGATCCCCAGAATGTCGAGGTGTCTTGTGCCGATGACTGTGACGTCCGCACCTGTGTCAGGAAGCATCTGGATACGGGAAGTAATGTCGCCGTATGACAGGTGAACACAGATGGGCTGAGGTGTCTTGCTGACAGGAGAAGAGGATCCCACGCGACAACAGATCTTGTTCTTCGCCGCCTGAGACTTGCAAGTAGTATCCTTTTTCTTCCGTGACTGACAGCATTTGTCAAAATGTCCAATGCGGCTACAGGAGCGGCACTGAACGTTGTTGGCAGGGCACTTCAGTGTCCTAGCCCAATGGCCACGACGGCCACAGTTATTGCAGGTGCTGTCAGCGGCAGGGCATTCAGAACCATGCCGACGAGCACAATACTGGCAGGGGTGGCCTGGCGTCGAAGTCTGAAGTGATGCTGAAGAGTGAGGAAGCTGAGTCGGATGTGAGGCTGAAGTCCCGTCACGTCCTTTGTTCTTCTTATATGCGGAGATGGCACACAGCTGGTTAGATGGAGCACGAATAGCAGAAGTCGCACTTCTGGTGGCTTCGTAAGAGCGGCAGGTGGTGACAACATCCTGTAGAGAGGAGGCAGTGTTGAGGGAGATAAGCTTCTGAATAAGCTCTTCGTCCCGCACACCCATGAGGATAATCATCTTCAGCTGTGTTTCCTCACAAGTCGACGAGTTCCCCGGACAAACGTCAACCTCCTCAGCGATGCGTCTGAGTCGTACGTAAAAATCTGCAAATGACTCACCCTCCAGCTGCTTACAACTGAGAAGCTCTCTCCTACGCAGAGCTTCGTTGCGGAGACCCTTGATATGCGTCTGTAAAGCATCCAAGACGTCCTTCACAGTCTTGTCTGTGTTGTGGGGGATTTGCAGGGTGTGCTCCAGGATACGTTGCGTCTCTAGGGTGAGACACATCCTCATCTGGATCAGCTGTTTCTCCCTAGGCAACCTCGATAAGTCGACCATCATCGAATAATCGTCCCATCTCCGACGCCATTCACGGAATACCTGGAACGAGGCATCAGCTTGGAGTGGCGGTGGACTCTGAGCGAGTGCTTTCTGTGGGGGGGGCAAAGAAGTTGGAGAGGACCCTTCGGGCGCGCCTGTGGACGAAGGGGCAGGTGTGGCAGCTGCTCGAAGGTTCACAGGTGTCAACAACTCGATCATGGCACTGAATCTGTCATTTTCTTGTTGACGCCTGTGATCCTCTTCCTGTTGCCTCCTGATGTCGTCTTGTCGTCGGTTTTCTTCCAAAAACTGAATTAAACGAAGGAAGTCGCCGCCTGTGGCAGGTTGCGGACGTGTGTAGTGGGGGCTAAGGGTGGGTGGGGCCGCTTGATCCACTTCCCGCTCCACTTGGAGTCCACTTACTGCACCGACATCAGTCTGATGTTGGGCTTGTTGGGTATCTGGAGAAAACCCAATAAATTCTTGATCTTCCATAAGGCCTGGTTTATTTCTCTCACAATTACTGTAATTAATAAGTGAGCAGAAAAGCAATTGTCTTTAAATGGAAGATATCTGCGAGCGTCTGTGAGTGAGTGAGTGAGTGTGTGTGTGTGTGTGCGTTCGTTCGTGCGTGTACTCGGAGCAGGCTGGCCAGAGAGCGGGTGGCTGGCGGTATAGCAACTCCTCACGCCAGTTCCAGCCGAGTCATGAGCGGGGAAGGATGTCAAAACTTGAGCTCTCCCCTAGGTCTTAAATGGGCTTCCCTCTTTTGTAAAAAGTGCAGGAACACGGGGAAACACTTTAAAGACACTAAAGGGCACACACAACACTGAAAAAGCACTTCACAACACTGCACTGTAAATCCAGGAATATCTTGAGAGGTACGCGCCGATATTCACTGGGCAGGAGGAGTTGACAAGATGGCGGCTCCGAGAGAGATTCTGCGTCCACTCCAATTCTGAATAATGTGATGTCCCAGCTAATCACTGCGCCATGTGGGAGACTCAGATGATGCTTCCAATCAGGGATAAAGGAAACACACTGGTGTCAAGTTCGTAAGTTCTATTTCTGGGACAAACACACAAAAGGAGTTAAGACAGGGTAAACAGCGTCCTGTCTCAGAATCTCTCTCTGGGTATCTCTATCTGCGCATGCGCGTACAGCGCGCATGTGCTCAAAGTCTGAACTACACTCAGTGACAAAAGGGGGTATGATTATAACATATAATACAGAGACCTGAATCAATAATGGTAAATAGTACAGTTACATATTACAGCATATTTGTCTCATATATCTACAGTAGGAGCCGGTGTCGAGGATGGTGTAGAAGCTTCTTACCAAATTTGCAGATGAGGTCGTGGTGATGGTCAGTGAGAGTCGAAAGGGTCAGTGTGTTGAGTGCTTCTTGATATGTGGAGTAGGAAGGGGAGAGAATAATCTTGCATGCCCTCTTTTGCACTTTTTCTAGGTGTTTACGTTGTGTGGCATTTAGGGAGGAAGACCAGGTGGGGGAGGCATAGGTGAGCTTGGGAAGTATGAATGTTGTGTAAACACTGAGGAGCTCGGGTGCAGGAACTCCGAGGGACTTGAGTCGGCGGAGGAGGTGGAGACGGAAACTGGAGGATTTGACAACTTCACTGATGTGTGGTTTCCAATTATGTATGTATGTATGTATGTATGTAATAATAATAATAATAATAATAATAATAATAATAATAATAATTAACGGTTTATTGAAAGAGCTTGGCAGCCAGAAGGCTGAAAATATACAGTTACATATTTGGGGAATGGGTTTCGAATTACAAATAATATACAAGTAACATAAGTGACACAAATAAGACATATAATAACTAGATGGGGAAAAGCTCAAACTACAGTTCATTTCAACATAGTGACAGTGCAAGGAGTAGTGTTTACTGGGAGTGAATACACTGGTTTATTACAAGTTATTGATAATTTTTACAATGGTTGGGACTGGGCTGTTCTTATAGCGATCAGTTCGTGCACGTATGGGCTGGATGCGGTTGTGGTGTCGAACAGCAATTCTCGGACTAGGGATCTCAGGTGGTAGTAGGAGCCGGTGTCGAGGATGGTGTAGAAGCTTCTTACCAAATTTGCAGATGAGGTCGTGGTGATGGTCAGTGAGAGTCGAAAGGGTCAGTGTGTTGAGTGCTTCTTGATATGTGGAGTAGGAAGGGGAGAGAATAATCTTGCATGCCCTCTTTTGCACTTTTTCTAGATGTTTACGTTGTGTGGCATTTAGGGAGGAAGACCAGGTGGGGGAGGCATAGGTGAGCTTGGGAAGTATGAATGTTGTGTAAACACTGAGGAGCTCGGGTGCAGGAACTCCGAGGGACTTGAGTCGGCGGAGGAGGTGGAGACGGAAACTGGAGGATTTGACAACTTCACTGACGTGTGGTTTCCAATTATGTATGTATGTATGTATGTATGTGTGTGTGTGTGTGTGTGTGTGTGTGTGTGTGTAGCTCCTCCTCGACTTATGACCACCCGGACATTTTGTCAAATTACGTATTTTCGAGTCCCAACGTCAGTGATTGCGCTGTGTACTGACAAAATTTTCGTTTGTAATTCACTTTAAAATGGCTCCAAGCTTAAAAGAGAGAGTTTTGTGGTGCTGAGAAGAAAAAGAGACACCCATTTTAGATTTTCTATGAATTATTTAAGCATTTTCGACTTACGACCATTTCGACTTACAACCTGGATTTGGTTCCTTAACCCCGTCATAAGTCGGGGTGGAGCTGTATGTTTTGCTCCACACAAAAATCTTTCGGTTTTCAGAGATTTTCGGTTTTTGGAATTTCGGATAAGGGGTTGTCAACCTGGTATTATAGAAAAGATGTTACTTGGTTGAAAAAGAATGAGGTTCGAATCTGAGATTTTAGAATATAGTATTAATGGGACAGCAATCTTTGATTTTGAGCTTTGTTCTTTTCTTCTTTATTTAAGAGTCGCATTGTTTCTTCTGACTGTGCATTGTGTTCCTAATTATATTTATATCTTTTACAGCCATGTGATAACAGCTCCAAGCAAAAAAGATGCTTATTCTGGAACAGCTTTTGCTGGTTTAACAGATACTCTTGTTACCATTGAGGAGACACCTGAGGGTCAACGTTCAGAGCTGTGGAGAACATTTGCACATCACCTGGCAGCTGTAACACATCTTTTAAGTACTGCTGCAAAGGTTCTTTCAGAAGATCTGTGGTAGAAGGGGAATTAGCTCCTTTGTCAACCATGTTATCTGATAATAGACATAATCACCATAAAGCCTTGTGTGTGAATGAGAATGTCTGTATTAAATACATAACACATACTGTATTTTATGGCATATAAGATGCACCCACCATTTCAGCAGGGAATAATTAGGATTTTTTTTTTGTGTGTGTGTGTGTATTTAAGCATTTAATGTTTACTCCTACTAATATGGAACATGATACGCTAAGTCTATATAAATGAAATAAACTTTCAATGATAATTCTCTCCTGTGACCATAGTGCTATTAAAATAATGGTAAGAACTGTACTGTAAATTCAACATGCTAGTACCGTCCTTATTGGTGTTATTACCAAGTTGTTGTTATGATCATTCATTGAACTAAGATCTTCATATTACAGTAAGCACTGAAAAACCACAAAATGACAACTGAATACTAGTATTCATTGCACACCGATATATGGCATTACATTCTAGTGAGACTATGAACAAATGGTGAGTGCTGTAGGCATTATTCACCATTATCATCATAATTTCAAGCTTCTTTCAAAAGCTAAAGGATGTTTCCTAATAAAATAAGATTGATGTGGCAGTATGACATTAGTATACAGTAACACTTGTAAGAGTTCAGATATAGTTACAGATTAGCTCTGGGGAGTTGGGTGCCGTATGGACAGTAATCATCTCAGGTTATCCAGAAACTTGGTTAAATTTAATAGTAACAAAACACAGTAAAATACTGTACAGTACTGTATTTACAGATTACACTTTCCAAATTAGATGATCTCCCACGAATCACCTTTCAGGACACAATCATATTGCCAAATTCTAAAATAGATTTGTTAGGCCTCACCATTTCCTCTAATATGTCATGGAAGCCACACATCCACAACATTGCTAAAGCTGCCTCCTGAAAGCTGGGAATGCTGTACAGATGCCGTAGTTACTTCACTCCTGAGCAGTTGCTTCAAGTTTATAACTGATTCATTCATCCTAACTTGGAGTACTGCTCTCATATCTGGGGTGGCTCTTCTGTCCATCTGTTAGATAGAGTGGAATCAAAGGCATTTCGTCTTATTAACTCTCCTCCTTTAGTTGATAATCTCTCTTCCCTTTCTCTTTGCCACAATGTTGTTTGACTCTCTCTCTTTTACAGGTACTTTAACAGGTAATGTTCGGTGGATTTGGCATCCTGTGTACCGCCGGCAAGGCCGTGGGCTCGTAACACACGTCTTGCTCGAGGTGCCCACCGTTTCTCTGTGGATGTCGGTCACATGAGAATAACCCGTTATAGTACCTCCTTCTTTCCTCACACCGCCAAACTGTGGAAGGCTCTGCCTTCTTCTGTGTTTCCATACTCATACAATCTGTTTCACTTCAAAAAGCTGGTTTTCTGGCATCTTCGTGGTGTAGATTAATACTGTAGTCTTTTTCTCTTCAATTTTTAATTTATCTTTACTCTTATTTTTTCGCCCCCTAAGCTCTGTTGTGGGTCGATGACCAGTGCCCGGGTGGGCTATTCCCCGTAAAAAAAAAAAAAAAAAAGTCTACTGGAGAGAGCATTTGGGTGATTCATTAGCCTGCGGGAGACCCACAACTTCACATATTGGCTGCAGGGTGATTTTTTTTACTTTTTTTATAATGCATCTTATATGCTGTAAAATGTCTTTTTTTTTATAAAAACTGTAGCAGAAATGCAACATTTTAGCTTGATCCATATTGCAAGATGAAACAATACAATTGAATTTAGAGCTCATGAATAAATTCAGCCAGTAGCTTCCTCTGATTCAGTATGATTGCCTGGTTGTTTTTCAGCCTGGCCATTTCATTGGCTAAACAGGTGTGGTTTGACTTGGGCAACCTTATAGCCTTGGCCTCCCTCCCCTCCTTCTGTGGTTATTGAATAATAAAAATAAACTCATGAAGGCCCCCACATATTTCCAGCATGGTCACAACCTGGTTTGGATTTTAATTGGTTTAAAACATGCATTACGAACACATACATGTATGTACAGTAAAACCTCGTTAAGGCAGACCCCGTTAAGGCGGATATCACTTAAACCTGACAAAATTATTTGCCAAAAAGTAATTCAAAAATTAAAATAATTAAAAAATTTAAAAAGTATGACAAAATTTGTTCCTTACATGAGTCCGCCTTGAGCCAAAATTTCAAGGGTCCAAGACATCAGCGTGTGACACACAGGTGCCTGAGAGTTATCAGTTGTTATTTTGGGAATATTATTTCACTCACTCTAGTACTTTTACAATGTTTCTTATTATGTTATCATAGATAAATGCATGGTTTATATAATTTGTTTAACACTGTGCTCGTTACCATTTTCAAATTAGACCACAAGTCAACTTCTCCCATACGTATTTCGATCGTACGCCTGGCAACGGGAGCGAGGGAGTGACCACTAGTTAGAGCATTGTCTGCAGTTGTACTCTCCTCTCTCCCTGTCATATTTCACTGGATTTTCTGTTATTATTAATGTTTACTGATATAATAGTGCTTTATAGTGATTAATTATGGCATTGTAGTCAGGTTAGACTCATCACTGTAACCACCAGGCTACTGGGCCTAGCTGTGAGGTGTTATATGGTTGTTTTTCAACTTGCATTTTTGGGTAGTTATACGTAACTTCTTCATATACTTTTACTCACTTACATGCCCACACGATCCTAAATACATATTGCGAGAAAACTAAAAGAAATAATTGTCCTAAGGGCAAACACATAAAGGTAATATACATTTATTTGCACACGATTTAGCTGGCTGAGTGAGGGAAGGGAAGACTGTCGCAGAGTGTAGGAGGGGGGGGGGGGGGGGGGCGTTGTTAGGGAATCGGCGTCCCAGCCGATTGATCTTCGTAACTATGGTGAAACTGGGAGTGTATGCAAATAGTAACTATTAAATTTTTATTTGGCTTTTATTTACTGATTTAGCAATACAGTACAGTATGTTTTGTTGGAATTATTTTTATTTATTCCTCACACTTCCTGGTACTGTATATATTATTTTAAGAAAACTGCTATAGCTACAGGAGGAAAATACACAAAAGTTTGTTCCTAAATACTCCCTGCCATAAAATGCAGTACAGTACTGTATTTTTTATATCATTATTGTTTTATACATTTAATACATTTGCCATAGGCTGTATTAGCATTCATGTTTTTTGCATTATTATTGAAAAATTAAACAATAACCATGAGCCCTAAGAAAGTGTATGGTAACCATAAGGGTGGTGAGAAGGTTAAGCCTAAGGCCTTATCAGTGAACTAAAGGTAAGTGTACAGTACTTTGTGTATATTACTTTTTAAAATTAATTTTGATAAAAAACTTCTTTTTTTTCATAAAAAAATGGATACATTGGTGTTCTACTTGTTTTGTATTTGAAATGGCAGTCTTCTTGGAAAAGAATGATCTAAATTGGACAACCTCTTATCCTGGACACCCCTTCCCCCCAAATAGTCCGCCTTAGCGAGGTTCTACTGTACTGTAATTATTCACTTCTGGAGAATAAAGCATTTGTCATAATAATTAGCAAGCATTATGTTTCCATTTATTTCTGTTATTTGCTCGATGGATCAAGATAAAAAGTATAATAATTTTTGTTAGTTTCATATATTTATTGTGTGATGAATTTAACACATCTACACACAAGGGTTAATAGTTCACACCAACAGTGCAACTCATGTTGGACCTACAGTTGACCTGCAGTCCAGTCATAACAAAACAACTCCTCCATGCACTCGTAAAAAGAGCACCATCTATGTGTTATGAACAAAAACATAATGCTGGTTTGGGATTTTTGTAAATATTTAGATTTTTGCAGTACATTCTGGAACCATTACATGCCCACTACTTGAATGACTGCCCAAGTAGCTATCAGGCTAATCAATGGCAAAGTTTAGCCATAAAGTAATGTATTATTAGGACATGTATAAAAAATTGAGACCACTAGCAAATCTTTAGGTTTAAAGGTGAAATATGATTACCTACTGGATCACAGAGCTTAGTTTTTGAAACATATCAGACAACTAACTGCAGAGAATGTAGCTATTTTCACAAGTTATTACTAATAGCTTGAATGATCACCTAAAATGTCATTTACACCAATACAAGTGGTATTCATATATTGTACATTTTGAACTTTTTTTATCAAATGGGATTGACAATGCATTTTTTGTGGTAAGATTAAAATTTTAATCTATATAAAGAGTTTATTATTTTGGTCTATAATTATGCATTAATATTTTAATATATTGTCACTGTGTTGACCCAGGGCTGAACATTTTCTTCATGTGCCCTAACAGTACTCAATAATAATTTATTATCCTGCATTCACTGATTATGGTATTAAGTGCTTTAGGTGTTATTCAGTGTGACCCTACCAAACATCCCAGGTTTTCTCTGTGTACACTGGTTTCCTCCTGTACAGTACTAATACTGGATAATAAACTATGTAACAAAAAACTGATCAGCCACCCGAATAACGGTAAGTGGTGAAAAGATAAATAAAAAAAATAAAGTACTGTGATAGAATAAAAGATTTTTGTTCCCTTTTCAAAATTACATCAGGGGTCATAGATTGAGAAATTAAATTTTTTAGAGATACTGTATG
Source organism: Homarus gammarus (assembly GCA_958450375.1). NCBI lineage: Eukaryota > Metazoa > Arthropoda > Malacostraca > Decapoda > Nephropidae > Homarus > Homarus gammarus. The sequence goes on along the minus strand of CAUDMG010001794.1, from coordinate 2,649,642 downwards.
ACAATTTTAAAATTAATTGGACAAATTGCTGATGTGTGTCACCATTCTTTTGTCTCATCTTAAAAACCTGGCAGTTATGGGGTATATAGTATTCTTTTAAAATTGGTATTGGTGTGAGGGTGTTATCAAGTGTGTGAATTTCTCACACACTAGGTGGGACCATGGAACTTGGAACTTGTGCAAAAGTAAAAACATGGAGATAATAATTATGAAGGTGTGGTACAGTTGTAGAACTGTGCTCCTACACCCCCTGTGGTAACCTGTGTCTCCAACCGACAACGTCCCAGTTATAGTATCACTTTTTATGAATGAATGGTATTGGTCGTGTAACGACGGACGTGATCGGTGAATAGGTTTGCAATAAGTCATATAAACTGGCCGTTTGGAGACACAGGTTTCCACTGGGGGTGTAAGAACACCTTTCTACAACTGTACCATGTGGATAAACATTAATTTACCCTAAAATCTTATACTGTATACAAATGGTTTTATACAATTAAAATTTATTGGTATGAAACAATTACTGTAAGTACAGGTATCCATCGTTTAGCGATTGTTTACTTAGTGATATTTTGGTTTAGTGATTTAATATTCTTAACACCCTTTGTTGTTTAATAATCTGCAATTTTCGGTTTAGTGATCTTTAACTTCTGGGAAAAATTCAAAGAGAAGTCGAAAAAAATCAGGATTCTGTGCTCCATCATTACAATACTGTAATGTGGCTTATAAATAAAGAAAATCATGTACTGTATACTGCATACAGTGCAGTGCAGTGCAGTGCAGTGGTCCCTCGGTTAACGAAGACAATTCGTTCCAGAAGGTCGTTCGTTAACCGAAACTATTGTTTCAATGGGATTTTGGGTAATTGGTTCCAGCTCACCGAAAATAAATGCAGTAAAGTACACTTACTTTGAGGTGTGCATGTAGAAGACTCCTGGTTGATGATGATAATGATGGGAATTAGAAGTGGGGGTGGAGGAGAAGGGAGAAGAGAAGGCATTGGGATGGAAGAGAAGTCACCCCATGCTGCCATTTCACCCATAAAATTTTAGTTCACTTGGTGTAATTCAAGATTATTTTGTTTAAATCAACACTGCACTGCATTTTATATTGTCAATATGTAAAATATACTTCAGAATGACCAATAATTGTACTGTAAAAACGTAAAAATAGTTTATGTTCAAGAGAGTCTCAAGCAAGAAGCTTCCTCCACTGAGCAGGGACACACACTGACGCCATTTTGGGTGTGTTGTGTGGCTGTTTGGCGCACTAAAAACTAGTTCCCTGTACTTCAATTATGTTAAATAACACCGGTCAACACAATTTTTCTGGCACAAGGTTTTTAAACGGATTTTAAAAAAATTTGGGGTGCAGAATCCAAATATGACTTTGGTTTTTGTCTATCACATCAGGTTTTTGAGATACAGTTATCCCTCACTTTACGCGGTCCCACATTCCGCTTTTCCACGTTTACGCTGTGCCCTGCCGGAACCCAGGAAGCTCACATTCCGCGGTGCGTGTACCCCTTTACGCAGAGAGCGGCTGGCGAGCCACGCCATTTTTGGATCCAAACCTCCCGCCATCCGCCATGTTGTGTAAGCGGCGCGAACATGGTGCGCACAAGGTCGCCCAGTCATCAAAACATTACCAGTTCTTCACCCGCCACCCACCACAGCCGGCCCAAGTCAGTGATAGTGATAATTATGGTGAGGATATGGACTTGTATGGACTTTGGGGAGTTTGACAAAGAGGCCTTGCAAGCCTCTGTGGTGGATAGTGATACAATTGATACAAGTGACATAGATGAGGGCCAATAATCTGCCCTCTGCCTCGGAACCAACCGCCCATCCCCGTGTGCCCAGCCATTTTTTCTACTAATGTAAGTGTTAAAAAACCTAATATTATTGATATTTCTCTTAATTATTAATTGTGTGTGCATACCATCATAAAGTTAAGATAATATTTTTACTACACCATAGTTGTGTGTCGTCAATAAGTGGAGTTTGGGGATCGGCCCGGACTCCATTTCAATTAATCCCACATGTTATGTTATTCACTTTACGCGTTTCTCACTTTACGCGGGACCCTCCGGGTTACATTAACCGCGTAAAGTGAGGGTTAACTGTATACCATATTGCACATTTGCTGGGAAATGTAAACTTTTGGATCAAAATTGACGGTTTAAACATGTATAAATAAATTTTTTCAGCATTATAATTTGTATTTTTCTATAACCAAAAATTGTTAATATCAAATTGGAAAGTTAATGCACATATAATATTTAAATGTAACATTGAAGGGTGAAAAAAAAACAATTAATGTACGGTAGAAATAGTGCAAGTATTAAGACCAAGTTACAGTTACATAAACTTCCTCTTTTTGGCCGATCTCTTATGTACAGCTTCTGGAATGTCTCTCATCAAACTCCAGCAGTAGTCCGCCATCATGTTCGAGTCCCATCGACCTTGGTAACGTTCTTCCATTACTTTAATGTCTTGATGAAAGAGCTCCCCTTGCTCCTCGCTCACTTCTCCCAGATTTTCTGGAAACACGTCCAAGTGACTGTGTAAGTAGTGAACCTTGATACTCATTCTGCATCCAAGCGCTTGTAAACTCAAGAGCAGCTCTTCCACAATTTCTTGATAGTTGTCTGCTTTCTTGTTCCCTAAGAAGTTCCGCACCACATTAGAGAAAGCATTCCAAGTTCTTGCCTGTGCCTTAGTCATTGTTGCAAGGAAGTGTGGATCTCTGAGTAGTGTTCTTATTTGAGGTCCATCAAAAATCCCTGCCTTTTTCTTCTCGTCGCTAAGACTTGGAAAGGTTGAGCATATATATCTGAAACACTCTCCACTATGATCAAGAGCCTTGATGAATTGCTTCATGATACCAAGTTTTATGTGCAGAGGAGGAAGGACAATGTTTTTCCTGTCAACCAGAGGATCGTTAATGATATTCTTGTCACCAGGCGTCAAACTATGTCTTGGTGGCCAATTCTTTTTCACCCAATGGTCTGCTGTAGCCCTGCTGTCCCAGTAGCACAGAAAACAGGGGTATTTTGTGTACCCTCCTTGCTGGCCCAATAGAAAGTTTACCATTTTCAAGTCCACACAAATTAACCATTCATGAGCATGGTATTGCAACCTCTCTAGAACAGTCTTAATGTTTTCATACTCTTCTTTAATTTGTACAGAATGTCCGATTGGAATTGAACCATACTTGTTTCCGTTATGAAGAAGAACACATTTCAAGCTCCTTTTAGAACTGTCAATAAAAAGTCTCCAATCCTTACTATCATATGCTGGTAGTCCCATGGAGAGAAGAAGTCCTTCTACATCATTACAAAAAACAAGCTGGTCATATGAATGAAAGTACTTCAACAGTTGCTCTTCTCTGTTGCGATAAAAGGAGACACTCGTGCCAGGTTTTAAGAGTCGTTTCTCTTGAAGCCTGGAAGCTAACAATTCAGCAGACTGTTTTGGCAAATTTAAGTCTCTGACCAGCTCATTCAATGCTGACTGAGTAAACAACGTTGGCTTTTCACAATCTTCACCAGATGGCTTGAAAAGATCAGTCTCTTCATCTTCATCAGTAGAAACAGGTGAATTCCGGTCTATATCCTCAATCTCTGGTAGCTCAGTAAATTCTGGCACGTTACGTGATGGAGCAAATCTGAGATCAGATTTGGATTCAGCACCTTAAAGTTAGTAAAAAACAGTTAAAAAGTTTCATGCCAGAAAAAAAAAATATTTTTTTATAGACCAGTGTAATTGTTAAAATGACTAAAAACTTTAATATAAGACTTGGAAAATTATTGAATAGTACAATCTTCTTGATATTTACTCAAATGGTAACGAATTTAAGCCCTAAAACCGATTACGGTATTGACGGACTAATACTATAGCTGGTGAGCAGGTGAAAACATGTTGGGAAAAATTCGTAAAGAATTCATTAACCGAAATTTTTTCGTTAACCGAAGTGAAGAATCTTATTGGAAGGTAATTCGTTAACCGAAATTTTGTTAACCAAGGCGTTCGTTAACCGAGGGATCACTGTTTAGTACAATATTTTATAGTTTTGTTGTATACAGTATACTGTACTATAAACCTATAAAATGTAGAGCTTGCCGCACTCTCCCTCCTACCTGTGTGACATCACAGCATACAGGCAGCAACCACACATGTCTCTTGAATCAGAATGATGACTGCCGAGATGAACTGTGTCATGTGAATACTGTACCAGTAAATGTGAGCAATAAATAAATATAATAATAACAAAAGAAAAATACTGCATTGTCATTTGGCAGTCATTTCTTGGGACACAAGACAGAGAACAGCTGGGAGATCCCAACACTACTCCACCCATGCTGCTCCTCGCTCCCACTCATTGTCTGCTAACTACCAACCACGTAAGAACTGTTTATTCTCTTTATGTCTTTGACCTTATGATAATTATTATTTTGATTTTGTTTGCACATTTTGTATGAACGATAGTGTGCATGTAACAGAGTAAAAGAAAATGAAGAAAATTACATACAGTATATCTACCCGTAATTACAAGTTGAGTAATAACATTGCTCACCCACTCTTAGTGCTACTAGGTGGCGAATTGGCCAATCGGTGACTCGGCTACACAATTACGTGCCATCTCCACAGATATTATTTGGCGTTATCCCTTGTTTTGGATATTATTTTCCCATTTCTTTTCGCTTAGCGATCTGTTTTTCAGGATTGCATCCCAATCACTAAATGACGGATACCTGTAATCATCGTTAAACTACTCTTTAGTGACGTAGTTTGAGTTGTTCACATTGTTTTATAAGCACAATTATAAAAGTTAATTCACAATCTGACATAAGTATAACTACTATTATCAATGTCACTAATAACAACAGGTAATATCTTGGGAGGAACCTGCTTGTACACAGCTGACACCCCATGATACAGCTCTCTGTCAGGCCACAGCGCCAGTCACCAGTACAGCCAACTCTGCTCCAGTACACTCATCAACTGTAAACAACAGTCAACCTCACTAAACACCTAACATTATATTCATTATGCCCACAGGATGCAATTTAATACTGTATACTGTATACTCTAACCAGTGGTGTGTCCCTATGAAAAAATTGCTAGAGTAAGCAAATGACACTGTTAATGACATTATATTACTATCAAGTACTATGAGTCTAATAGTCTATGAAACTGTGAAACAACAAACAGGTTAGATAATTAATATTATTTATATTTTGTCTTTAACCTATATTTGTGACTCCAAACAGGCAACCCTCAGTACATTATGACTTATTTCCAATCTATTCCCAATGAAGTAAATTATTTTACATGGTAAAATGAAATATTGTATCTAAATTAGTCAAAACAAATAAGCCATTTTTTTCTAAAAAAAAAAAAAAATTGAGATAGTCCAGAATGCGATGTCTAGCTTTATACATAGGTATGTAAATGCCTAGCATTAATTCGCCAGGCCAACATACAAGCATTTAAAACATCTAATAATTACTTAAATAAGTAATATTAGGAGAACACGCCGCTACCTGGCATTTAATTGCAATTCTTAAAACCCCCAACCCCATCCTCCATCACACGCACTGCCACCGTCATCTCTTGCCCTAGAGTGGGCAGTAAACAAATGTCAACTCTCGAGGGGTGGAGATGTGTGGGTTGTCGACGTTGCATTCTGGACTATATCACAAAAACTGTTTTTTAGAAATAACAGCTTTTTTTTTCAATCCAGAATGCGACGTCTAGCTTTGAATACCCGAGCAGGAGGTGGAGAGGGCGGTGACGTTGCGTATAACGCTCCGCTAGCTTAGGTTCAGATTATGATTATAAACTGTTTGGAATGTTTTCCAATATTAGGAACATTTACCAGAAGGTAGAATGTTAATTTACATATCCCAATGAAGATACCGGTACTCACTTTATTCTGATGAGGAAGAAGGTCCTGGTTGTTGTAGATATATGAGACGAATATGCTGTAATATGTAACTGTACTATTTACCATTATTGATTCAGGTCTCTGTATTATATGTTATAATCATACCCTCTTTTGTCACTGAGGGTAGTTCAGACTTTGAGCACATGCGCGCTGTACGCGCATGCGCAGATAGAGATACCCAGAGAGATTCCGGGACAGGACGCTGTTTACCCTGTCTTAACTCCTTTTGTGTGTTTGTCCCAGAAATAGAACTTACGAACTTGACACCAGTGTGTTTCCTTTATCCCTGACTGGAAGCATCATCTGAGTCTCCCACATGGCGCAGTGATTAGCTGGGACATCACATTATTCAGAATTGGAGTGGACGCAGAATCTCTCTCGGAGCCGCCATCTTGTCAACTCCTCCTGCCCAGTGAATATCGGCGCGTACCTCTCAAGATATTCCTGGATTTACAGTGCAGTGTTGTGAAGTGCTTTTTCAGTGTTGTGTGTGCCCTTTAGTGTCTTTAAAGTGTTTCCCCGTGTTCCTGCACTTTTTACAAAAGAGGGAAGCCCATTTAAGACCTAGGGGAGAGCTCAAGTTTTGACATCCTTCCCCGCTCATGACTCGGCTGGAACTGGCGTGAGGAGTTGCTATACCGCCAGCCACCCGCTCTCTGGCCAGCCTGCTCCGAGTACACGCACGAACGAACGCACACACACACTCACTCACTCACTCACAGACGCTCGCAGATATCTTCCATTTAAAGACAATTGCTTTTCTGCTCACTTATTAATTACAGTAATTGTGAGAGAAATAAACCAGGCCTTATGGAAGATCAAGAATTTATTGGGTTTTCTCCAGATACCCAACAAGCCCAACATCAGACTGATGTCGGTGCAGTAAGTGGACTCCAAGTGGAGCGGGAAGTGGATCAAGCGGCCCCACCCACCCTTAGCCCCCACTACACACGTCCGCAACCTGCCACAGGCGGCGACTTCCTTCGTTTAATTCAGTTTTTGGAAGAAAACCGACGACAAGACGACATCAGGAGGCAACAGGAAGAGGATCACAGGCGTCAACAAGAAAATGACAGATTCAGTGCCATGATCGAGTTGTTGACACCTGTGAACCTTCGAGCAGCTGCCACACCTGCCCCTTCGTCCACAGGCGCGCCCGAAGGGTCCTCTCCAACTTCTTTGCCCCCCCCACAGAAAGCACTCGCTCAGAGTCCACCGCCACTCCAAGCTGATGCCTCGTTCCAGGTATTCCGTGAATGGCGTCGGAGATGGGACGATTATTCGATGATGGTCGACTTATCGAGGTTGCCTAGGGAGAAACAGCTGATCCAGATGAGGATGTGTCTCACCCTAGAGACGCAACGTATCCTGGAGCACACCCTGCAAATCCCCCACAACACAGACAAGACTGTGAAGGACGTCTTGGATGCTTTACAGACGCATATCAAGGGTCTCCGCAACGAAGCTCTGCGTAGGAGAGAGCTTCTCAGTTGTAAGCAGCTGGAGGGTGAGTCATTTGCAGATTTTTACGTACGACTCAGACGCATCGCTGAGGAGGTTGACGTTTGTCCGGGGAACTCGTCGACTTGTGAGGAAACACAGCTGAAGATGATTATCCTCATGGGTGTGTGGGACGAAGAGCTTATTCAGAAGCTTATCTCCCTCAACACTGCCTCCTCTCTGCAGGATGTTGTCACCACCTGCCGCTCTTACGAAGCCACCAGAAGTGCGACTTCTGCTATTCGTGCTCCATCTAACCAGCTGTGTGCCATCTCCGCATATAAGAAGAACAAAGGACGTGACGGGACTTCAGCCTCACATCCGACTTCAGCTTCACATCCGACTTCAGCTTCGCATCACTCTTCAGCATCACTTCAGACTTCGACGCCAGGTCACCCCTGCCAGTATTGTGCTCGTCGGCATGGTTCTGAATGCCCTGCCGCTGACAGCACCTGCAATAACTGTGGCCGTCGTGGCCATTGGGCTAGGACACTGAAGCGCCCTGCCAACAACGTTCAGTGCCGCTCCTGTAGCCGCATTGGACATTTTGACAAATGCTGTCAGTCACGGAAGAAAAAGGATACTACTTGCAAGTCTCAGGCGGCGAAGAACAAGATCTGTTGTCGCGTGGGATCATCTTCTCCTGTCAGCAAGACACCTCAGCCCATCTGTGTTCACCTGTCATACGGCGACATTACTTCCCGTATCCAGATGCTTCCTGACACAGGTGCGGACGTCACAGTCATCGGCACAAGACACCTCGACATTCTGGAGATCCCTAGGAGCAGCTTGCAACCACCGTCAACTTCTACAACGCTCACTGCAGACGGTTCTACAATGGCACCTGCTCTGGGTACATTTCAGGCTACCCTCACCCTAGGTAAGCAGTCATGCTCTGCCAGGATTCAGGTCCACAAAGGTGTTCAGATGCCACTACTGTCTTATGGCCACTGTCAAGAGTTGGCCATAATATCTCCAGACTTCCCCAAGCCAATTCTGGAAATTAAAAATGTCAACAGGCGCAAGGAGCTGCCCCTCCCACCCAATACGTCACCTTCTGCAGCCAGGGAGTTCTTCCTACTGCAATCCAAGGACATGCTGGGTTCCAAGGAGGACCTCAAGACGGCTCCACTCAGCAGTCAGCAGCAGGAACCCCTCATGAACAACAACAACCCTACAAGGCCCTTTGAGTCCGTCTCTGCGGATTTCTTCGTTGTGGCGGGAAAGTCCTTTCTCGTCATCGCCGACCGGCTCTCAGGGTGGCCTGTTGTCGTTCCCTGCGGAGGCAACACTACTGCCTCTCATACAGTACATATGTTCTGCCGCTACTTCCGGGAAGTTGGTGTCCCTCTCCGCCTGAGGACTGACGGCGGGCCCCAGTTCACCAGCAACGACTTCCGGGACTGCATGGAGCGATGGGGAGTTCATCATGTGGCGTCGTCGCCACATTATCCCCAGTCCAATGGACATGCCGAGGCTGCCGTAAAGTCCGTCAAGCATCTCATCCTCAAGACGGCACCCTCAGGCAACATTGACTGTGAGAAGTTTGACCGGGGTTTATTGAAATTGCGGAATACCCCCAACTTCACAGGTCGCTCCCCAGCACAGATGTTTTACGGCCACCCACTACGGTCATGTGTCCCTGCCCATCCTGAGTCCTTCTCGAGGGAGTGGCAGGCCAAGACCGAGGACTGCGATCGTCGTGCAGCCGCCCGTGCTGACCAGGTAAAGGCACAGTACGATCAGCACGCCCGACCCCTTCCCAGATTGAGTATCGGGCAAACAGTTCGGATTCAAGACCCGACGTCTCACCGCTGGGACAAGGTCGGGGTTGTCATGGGCTGCAGCAAGACCAGGGATTACGAGGTCCGTCTCCCTAGTGGTCGGGTATGGTGGCGGAATCGCCGCTTCCTTCGTTCAGTCCCGTCCCCTAGTGGTGAACCCCTCCCCCACATCCCTGTGAACCCTTGCTTGGACGAGAAAAGTAAGTCCTCATTCAGTGACCCCCCAGTTTTCCCACGTCGCTCTCAAAGGCTCCTGGAAAAAGAGTCCGCTCGAGATTGCACTACGAGCGTGAGGGGGAGGGAGGTGTAGATATATGAGACGAATATGCTGTAATATGTAACTGTACTATTTACCATTATTGATTCAGGTCTCTGTATTATATGTTATAATCATACCCTCTTTTGTCACTGAGGGTAGTTCAGACTTTGAACACATGCGCGCTGTACGCGCATGCGCAGATAGAGATACCCAGAGAGATTCCGGGACAGGACGCTGTTTACCCTGTCTTAACTCCTTTTGTGTGTTTGTCCCAGAAATAGAACTTACGAACTTGACACCAGTGTGTTTCCTTTATCCCTGACTGGAAGCATCATCTGAGTCTCCCACAGTTGTGGAGATTGACTAGGTGGAGGAGGGGACCCCAGTACCACCACATGTGAAGCATCTTTCAGAGATAGATGAAGATAGCTGTTTTGAAAGGTTTTTGAAGATTTCCAAAAGCCCACTTCTTTGATCTGACTGAGGCTCTGCCATGGTCTGCTTGATTCACTAATTGTGATAAATATTTTGTCATTTGACTAGGAGACACTTTCTTACCATCCTGTGATGAGAATACATGGGGCTCGATTAGGGAATCTGGTTAACCATTCTTGAAGATTCCTAACTGGGCACAATATATGAGGAACCCTTGTCTCAACCATTAGCCGTTTTATCCTAATAGGTTGAGCTTGAAAATCCTCCCTTTCATTTTTTCTTGGAATCTCCGTAGGAAAAAGGGTGACATCTTCCTCAGAAAATACCAATAATGGTGGATTATTGGAAATTGAAATCAGCTCACTGATTCTCATACCTGTTGCTATTGCTAGAAGGAAGGCTGCCTTTTGGAGCAATCTGTCCCGGTTCAGATTTATATTGTAATTAGGCCCCATAAGAAATTAAGTAACTTTTTCTAGAGACCAAGGTCGGATTCTCTTAGGCCGAGTCGGTCTCTGAATGAAAAAAGACGATCTGAGCATTTGATAAATCCTTGGGTTCAAAGTAATATTATAACCCCACGCCAGAGGGTCAACCAATGCTGATTTATAAGATGCAATTGTCGATCCTTGAAGGCCATTAACTCTGAACAGAAATTCTGAAAATTCTAACACCACTGTTTCCAACAATGTGTTTGGAGTCGTTAACCTGATAAATTGTTGAAAAAGTTTCCAAGCTTTTTCATATTGCATAGAAGTTTGGGGTCTATGACCTGCTATTACTTGGTTAACTATATTGGAATTACCCAACAATCTATTTAAACATCTTTTGAGAAACTCCAAGCGTTAAGTGCCAAGGATATCTCGAATTGAGGGTGCAGTACCTGGTCTAGACATCCTTGTTGCAATTGTAGTGGATGCAGGCACCAGTCCAGACACCACAGTTGTCGGATCCTATATGGTGCAATTAAGAGGACCTTGCCTTGGAAGGATCTGAGTTTGTGAATCACTTTGGGCAACATTTTTACAGGTGGGAACAGATAGATTGAATTCCAACTGTTCCAATCTATGAGTAGAGCATTACCTAAAAGATTCAATCATTCCAGAGATGCATAAAGTGGCATCTTGTGATTGTTTTGTGAGGCAAAGAGATCTATTTTTGGAGTTCCAAACTTCCTCACTAGACTCTTGAATTCTGATACCTTTAGGGACCATTCTGTTTCCATCGATACTGGCCTGAGACGGGACAACGCATCTGCCCAATTGTTTTGTACTTCCGGTATATGAGTTTCTATGAGGTAAAGTGTTTGTGTTACACAAACTTTAAAATTTTTTCTGATAGTCTTAGAAGGGGCCAAGATCTGGTTGAGCCTTGATGATTGAGACAAAACACTGCCGTTCTGTTGTCCATGGCAAACAGCATCGTCATATTTTTTAAATCTGGGTTTGCCAACAAAAAAAATAGGACTACAGGTAGTTCTGCTATAACGCGATAATTGTGTTCTTGTAAAATATCATGTTATAGAAAATCACGTAATAGAAATAACAGGGCTTCTGGAGAAAATAGGGTTAGGTGCAGATTACTCGAAATCGAAAAAATTTAGTAGTTAGCCTAACACAAAGGATAGCACAGTCTAAATAAATGTTACATTCATATCTAATAATGAAATCATACAGTAAATGTAACACTTTACTTGATGGGGGAGAAGGGTGATTTTGAGGTTGATAAAATCAAGCTTCTCTTCAAGTGTTATATCCTTTCTTTTACGATCATCACCGGGAATTCTATCACCAGAACGCTTCTTGTTGATATTCTTCTTTACTATATTCACAGTTAATACAGTGGGGTATGCTATAACGAACGGATCCTATTACGAATATTCCTATAACGAACGGTTTTACCTATAAAATTGAGAATGCTATAACGAACGAAACTCCTACAACAAACATTATTTAATTTTTTTTTTTTTTTTTTTTCTAATTTATTGTTTTTTTATTACAAATGTTAATGATATTCTTTATTTCAGGGGTTTAGATGCATATTTATGCACTTTTACAATTTTTACAATTTTATATTATATTTTTCAGTGTTAAGTGGTTGTATTTGGGGGCCTGGAACGGATTAATCCTATAACGAACCAATGCTATAACGAACAAGGTTCTAGAACCAATTAGATTCATTATAGCATACCCCACTGTACCACAAAATTGGAGAAATAGTAAGCAAAAATCGCGTTATAGCAAACAAGCGTTCGCGTTATACAAATATCGTTCCTAATTCATAAATCGCGTTAGAGCAAATTCGCGTTATCAAAACACGCGTTATAGCAGAACTCACTGTACTGCTAATTCTTTTTTATTTATGTGTTGGTCCCAAAGGGGGTTGCTCCACTTCCCTTGACGCAATTCCCCTTTTGAGGAATGGTATCCCCATCCTATCTTGGACGCGTCCGTACAAACGACCAAGTCTGTTTGAGGGGGAACCCAGGGAGATGAACCGATTAGATTGTCTAAATTTGTCCACCATGACAGATGATTCTTGATCTGAATAGGGAGAGAAGAAGCAATATTTCTGCTTCTGTGAAGCAACTTCGACCCCAGATGAGTTAGTTGCTTCTTTCTTAACTTGCCCAAAGGAACCACTCTGGTGGCAAAATTCAACAGACCCAGTAGTTTTTCCCAATCGTGCCAAGAAATCTTTTGCTTTACACAAAAGGCTTCTACTTGGTTTATCGCATCTGTTACTTTTGCTTCTGGTAGACTGACTGACTGCTGATTTGTATCCCAATGGAGACCTAACCAATCCAATTTTTGACCTGGTATGAGATTTGATTTGACCTGGTTTATCTTTAATCCTAGGTTTTGAAATAGTACTAGTTTATGTTGGGTCGCCCTTTGACAATGTGTGAAAGAGTTTCCCTCTATCAGCCAATCGTCTAGATAAGCAAAAGTTCTTATGCACTCCTTTGCAAGGATCTCTCTGGGGATGTTTGCCAGTTTTGTAAACACTTTTGGTGCAATTGTCAGGCTGAATGGCATCACTGTGAATTGATAAGTTACATCCCCCACTGCAAACACAAGAAACTTCCTGTACCTGGGAGCAACAGGAACGTGATAATAGGCATCTTTGAGATCCACTTTTGAGATCCAAGCATTGGGCGGAAGTAGATGCCTCAGATGGTCGTAAGTGAGCATTTTGAAACTTTTTTTGGTAATAAACTTGTTCAGGACGGAAAGATCTAAAATCCACCTCAATTTGTCGCTGCCTTTCTTGGGAACTGGGAATAGGTGAGATATGAAACATTTCTCTGACTGCAACAGTTCTATTACGCCTCTGTTTAACAGTTGAATTATAAATTCTGTGAGTAAAGGGGTTGGTTTTTTCCCCTTTTTGGTAACACTAGGGGAGGGCGCCTCAACCAAGTCCATGTGAGGCCCCCTTTGATTGTCTTGTAAACCCATATGGAAGAAGTCCGCCTGTTCTCCCAACCCCCTAGACGACCCAGCTGTCCGGCTTCATTGGAAGGGAGTGGTCACTGTTGTGGTGGAATAAGGTCTCCTTCCACTTCTGAACAAACGGCCACCCTTACTACATCTTGGATTGTTTCTTCCTCTAAAGTTTCCTCTAGGTTGATAACTGAACCTAGCAGCTGGTCCTGTTCCCTTGTTAAACCTTCCTCTCTTAAATTTCCAAAAGGTCTGAGGACTCCTGGGAACAGTAATATTAAAAGCTTGCTCAACAGCTGATCTATATTTAACCAATGTTTGTTCATCAAACAAAGCAGGAGAAAGAGGGGAAGAACGTAGCAATGAATAAGCACTACCACTTGAAGCATTATTTGTGGCTTGCTTCCTTAGCTGGGCTCTTAGTTTTAGGGCTTTCAACAACATTTCCAAAAATGAGTTGTATAGGGAATATGGAATCCCTTGTATAGCAGCAGCAAAAAAAATTGTCTACTTCTGAATTGTCCTCATAGTCCAGCACAAACTTAGTCAATAACTGATACATCATGATTGCAGACCGAATATCTGCTGCCAATTTCCTAAATTTAAATTCTTCAAGCAACAGTGCAGAAGCAACTGGTTTCAAATTTCTTTCATAACTTATATCAGCATATTTTGGAGCCGACAAATATTGGCTAAGTTCATATATGGTACTCTTTTTGTCATTAAATTGAAACTTAAAAAAAAAACTAAACTTGTGAGCATTCCTGTCTGCGGGAATGAATGTTAAGTCTTTCAATAAATTATCCCAGACTTCGTCTATTTCAGAGATCATCTTTGGGCAAATATCAGGCCAACAAATTGTAGTGTCACCTTCTAAAAACAATGAATGTTGCCTGGCCTCCCTGTCTCTTTGTAAGTGCTGAGAGATAAGGAAGTTTAGAAACATTTTCATAAAAGACCTTGAATAAGGAATCCATAGATTAAGATGTAGTAGAAAACAAAGAAGACTAAGGTCTTACCAATGTTACCCAAGGCCTGTTTAGATCATCCTTACACTCAATGTTATCCATCAGCTGTGTGGGAGTCAACAGAAGCATGTTTCTGCTCATAGTAACCAACACTTTTGCCCCAGGAGGAGGAGGTTGCCAAAATGGGTACAGGGTGAAATCAGTCTCAATAGGTTCTCCCTGCTCTAGAGACTGAACACTATGATTAGAGTCAGGCTCCTCATCCTGATCCTGGAATCCACTGAAAGCATACTGACTTAGTAGAGGTTCTTGTAATCTTCCTACTGCCTCATTATCTAGAATATCCAAGAACCTACTTTTCTTAGCAGAAGCAGGTTGGTCTAATTGGGGAATAAGTCTCTTACCTATCACCCATAAATCTAAACTTTCTGCCAACTTGGGATCTTTCCAGTGTTTTACATTTAGAAATTTACTCTTCAAGGCCTTATTCCATCAATATTTTATTTGTATCTGCAATAATTCTTTCTTATCTCCTACAGCTCGATTAAATTAAAAAAAAAAATGATCATGCCTTTTTTTTGTCTCGGCCATGCCTTTTTTTTTGTCTCGGGCGGGCGGGCGGGTCGTGTTGCGTCTCTGTAACAAAGCGTGTTCGGCATTCTGGCCTTCGATGTAGAGCAGCAGAAATTGGACATTGATTACATAAGATCGTCAAGATCGTCTTAGTGATGTGAAAGTGTAAATCGATGTAGGACTTTTAATGCTAGACGCGATTGTATTTTTGAAAACTCAATTTCCACCGAGTTGGAGGTACAGCCAGGGTCACAGGCCTATAACCACACAATCACTGCCACATGACAAAGCTTTTATTTTATTTTTTTTTTTAAGGTGTTGTGGTCACGGCTGTGATAAAGGCCAACCAGGGAGTGTAGTACTATGATTTTAGGTAAACCAGTTCATAGTGTCATCAGTGACCACAGAAGAGACTGTAAATAACTTAAAGTGAATACATATTGGCAATCAAGTTGGTAAGGACAACTGCCAGCCTATTCGTGTCATAGGTGCCACAGAGACTTTAAATTTTATTTTGTTTGTGTGCTTTCTCAAGGACTGAAACTGTGCCTACAATACACCATTCACAGGGAGATACAGTGTACACAGTCGCAGACAACAACTCTATAGGCAACAGAGAGTAGCTAAGTACTTTTTCTCTCTTTACTTTTTTCAATAGGTGTAGATCTATACACAGTCTGCACCCCCCCCCCCTCCCCCAACAACAGCAACAACCATGAGTTTGATATGTGATTACTGCAGGGAAACGTCGGATATGGAGGATATAGGCCTGACTAATGTACCGTTTAGGAAGTTACTAACTGCAGTAAAGCACGATGGCTGTTGCTGGTATTGCCCTGGCTGCATAGTCAAGGTGAATGAAGCGATTGCAAGCCATAAGGGAATGAGTTCTCTAGGGACGAAAATAGATGAAGCTGGAGCCCTGCTGGTTGACAAACTGGAGCAAGTTGGGAAAGAGATCCTTGCTAAGACTGAGGAAGTAGCTGAGAGAATGGAGATGATTGCTAAGAGGAGTTATGCTGACGTATTAGGAGGGCCATGGGAGGGGGCGGAGAGTAATGCAGGATCAGTACAGGTTCTACAACAGCTCGGGACTTTGAAGAAGTGTGTCAAAGAAATGAAAATTAACGGACCTACTGTTAGGGGAGAGGAGGAACACCAGGAACGGCTCCAGCGCAGGAACAATGTAATAGTTTTTAGAGTCCCAGAGAGCCAGGCGGAGGGAACTGTGAGTAAGGAAACACACGATAAGGTGCTGTTTCAAAATATTTGCACAGAGGTTCTGAAGATTCCATCAGCCCCTCAGGATGTAAGGAGGCTGGGACGAAAGCAGGGAGCTAAGCCTCGCCCCCTCAGGATCACACTAGTGAGTGAGGAGGAGAAATGGCAGGTTATTCGGCAGGCAAAAAACTTAGTAAGGAGCGAGGCATTTCGGGATGTATTCATTCACCCAGACCGCACGGTAATACAGAGGGAACAGCACAAGAAGCTCCTTCAGGACTTGAAGCAGAAGAGGGAGGAGTCGACGAGGAACGGGGACAGGTGTACATGGGTTATACTCAGGGGGAGGGTAGTGGAAACAAGTGTGCCGACACAGGGCCAGGGGGCAGCAGTGCACCCTCCAGCTCAGCCTACCGGACAGGAGGGGGCGAGCGCCGTGTAAACAATGACATTTCTAGCCACACCCTGCAAAATACAGTGTACTTAGCAAATGCTGCAGCTTCTGAGAATGTGGGGGGAGCTGGTTTATTACTAAGAGCAGAGACGTTACCGAGAACAAATTCTGGCTTGAATGTCATGTACACTAATAGTGACACGTTCCTTGACAAGAGAGAGGAGTTTGAAACACTACTAAGAATACACCAACCCGATATTGTAGGAGTTATAGAACTGTTGAACAAGAACAGGAGAATCGACCCAGAGGAATGTGAGTTCAGTATTGCTGGATATGACTCATTTACAAACCTATCTCAAGAAACTTGCAAGAGGGGTGTGGTTATCTATGCTAGGCAAGACCTTAGAGCCAGCCAGGCGAGGGTACAGAGAGAGGATGTTTTTGAAGAGTCCAAGTGGTGTAAAATTAAATTAAAGGGAGGGGATTTACTTATCGTCGGATGTATCTACAGATCCCCAAACTGTGGCCCACTAAATCAAAGGAACTTAAGAACCTTAATAAACAACGCGGCGATGCTCAACCCTAGCCACCTCCTTATCATGGGGGACTTTAACTATGCCGACATCGACTGGAGAAACGAGTCCACCCCGAATGACTTGAATAACCCTGTTACTCTTTTCGTAGAAACTCTGAGAAATAATTTTCTGTTCCAACATGTTAGAGGCCCGTTACATTACAAAGGGGAGCAAACACCCAAGCCACTTGACCTCATCATAACAAACGAGGAGGGTATGGTGGCCAAACTGGAACACCTTGCCCCAGTTGGCACCAGTCACCATTCAGTGTTGTCATTCAGATTTAACTGTTACTTAGTTCAAGATAAGGCCAGGCCAAGGTGCAAATATTACAAGGGAAATTACAATGGGATGAGGGAAGAGATGAGGGGTATCAACTGGCCTGACACTACGCTGAATATCATAACTAGTAAAATGACCCATTTGATCGATAAATATATACCCAAGACCAAACCCAGTGCTTCTAGGAATACGAGGGGATCACTACACATGAACCGTGCGACGGTCGACAAAATTAAGAAGAAAACCCAGAAATTCAAGACGTGGGTTGGGTCAAACGATGAGCAAGACAGGAGGATGTATGCAAGCGCCAGAAACCAAGCAAAGATAGAGTGTAGGAGGGCTGAAAAGGAGTTCCAGAGGCTGGTTGCAAGCGAGGTCAAGTCAAACCCAAAGGCGTTTTACCGCTATGCAAAGTCGAAATTGAAAACGCTAGTAGGAGTATCAGACCTGAGGCTGGTGGTTGGTAGTTACGCAGATTCTGACCAGGATAAAGCTGAGGCATTGAACAGCTTCTTTTCCTCAGTGTTCACAAGAGAGGACGTAACTAACCTTCCTGCATTTGAGGACAGACGGTTCGACACAGCACTGACCCACATTGTGTTCACAGAAGAGGGTATTAGAAATAAACTGTCCAGGCTAAAGGTCCATAAGAGTCCCAGCCCTGACATGGTGCATCCTAGAGTGCTAAGAGAGTTGTGCAACGAGGTTGCAAAGCCCCTGAAGATCCTGTTTTGTAAATGGCTGGATGAACAAATGGTCCTCAGTGAATGGAAAGTGGCTGATGTGAGCCCTATCTTCAAGAAGGGCGATCGTCACTCCACGAACAACTATAGACCGGTGAGCCTGACCAGCATAATATGTAAAGTACTTGAGAGTATTATCAAAGATGCCGCAATGGAACATCTAATACGAAACAACCTAGTAAAAGGTTGCCAACACGGTTTTATGCCGGGGCGCTCTTGCTTAACACAATTGCTCAAGGTATTGGATATTTGGACCCATATTCTGGAATGGGGTGGTAATATCGACAATATTTACCTAGATTTGGCCAAGGCTTTCGACAGTGTATCCCACGAAAGGCTGAAAATCAAACTGGAAGGGTACGGAATTCGGGGAAATGTCCTAGCGTGGATAGAAGACTTTCTACATGACCTCAAGCAGTGTGTGGTGATTAATGGCACGAAATCGTCATCTGTACCTGTAACAAGTGGGGTACCACAGGGCAGTGTATTGGGCCCGCTGTTGTTTGTTTGTTTCATAAATGACATGCCTGACGTTGTACACTTCTCCTTACAAATGTTTGCCGATGACGCCAAGTTATTTCTGGAAATTACGAACCAAGCGGAGTGTGAAGAGCTGCAGAAGGACCTCTGTGGGCTTCAGGAATGGTCGAAGAAATGGCTGCTGAGATTCAATGTCACGAAGTGTTAAGAGGATGCACCTGGGGCGTACCAACGGTAAGGAGGCGTATCATATGTCCCAACGGGATGAAGAAACTGCACTAGTTGAGACTGTGTGTGAGAAGGACCTAGGTGTGTATGTTGACAATGAGCTGAAGTTCTCGGGCCATTGTGAGAAGAAGGTAAATCAGGCAAATAAATTATTGGGTCTTATAAGAAGGTCGTTCAGATATCTAGACGGTCCGTCCCTCGTAACGATCTTCAGGAGTGAAGTGCTTCCCCATCTGGAGTACTGTCACCCCATCTGGTCCCCGAGATATGCTAGGGACTGTCAGTTGGTTGAAAATGTTCAAAGGAGGGCCACCAGACTGGTGTCTGCACTTCGGCACCTCAGCTACCCTGAGAGATTGGAGCGCCTGAACTTGCCTAACTTATACTACAGCCGGGCAAGGGGGGACCTAGTTGAGGTGTATAAGCATCTCAGGGGGCACTACTCAGTTGAGTGTCCTTACTTGGAGCTGGCGGACGCTCGCCCCACAAGGGGTCACAGTTCAAGATTGAAGAAGCCGCAAGTTCAGAAGACCGTGAGGGCAAACTTTTTCGGAGTGAGGGTTGTAAACTCTTGGAACAATCTACCAGAGAGTGTTGTGACGGCTCCGAGTGAGAGCTCTTTGAAGAGAAGGCTTGACCAACACTGGAGCGGGTTCAGGTACATTCAGGAGCCGGTGCATGCCCAGTATTTGCCAAGAGTGCGTGACAGAGACATGACCGATCGCCCGGGCGGCTAGCGAGCCGATCTTTTGGTGAAGAAGATAAATGAAAAGAGACGTGACCGATCGCCCAAGCGGCTAACAAGCCGATCAGTGGTGAAGAGGATAAAAGTATAACAAACTGCACAATCCATTGGTGAAAACAGGTTGTCTGAGACACAGCTGCCATGAATTATGCAAGCCAAATGAGGATCTAACTTGGTAATCCAAGAGGCTCTACATCCTTGATAATTACATGTAGTATGGTCCCCTTGGGTCCTAGGTGAAACTACTACTGTACTACCGAAGTCACATCCTCTACTGACGGACACTTCCTTGTATGTAGTGTATGAGCTGAGCTCTCCTGTCATTGTAGCTCCTCACTCAACACTAGTTCCCCAGGGACAGTTCCGTGGTCTCCTCCGTCATCTAGATGTTCAGACACCTGTCCTTCATCCTCCAGTTGCACATCACTCATCTAAACTAGGAGGAACACCATGAGTCACATTGTACATACAACCGCTGAGAGCGCTTGTATGTACCAAGAATGTATACGTCATAGCAATCACCGAAACTTGGATGAATCTAGCGAGCAAATTTTTTTATCAGAGTACCACATAGAAGGGTACAACCTTATTCATAAAGAAAGGGAAAGTAGGAAGGGGGGAGGGGTAGCACTCTTCGTCAGGGATACATTAAAATGTTGTATTAATAATTCAATAAAGGGTGAAATAGGAACCGAGTCTGTATGACGGTGGCAGCTTTGTCAATGAAGCGGTGGTAGTAGTTGACTAAACCCAGGAATTCTTGGAGTTTCTTCGCCGTTTCAGGTTTGGGGAACTCCCTAATCGCGGTTATCTTCTGTGGTAGGGGTTGTATGCCACTGGGCGAGACTCTGTGACCGAGGAAATCGATGGCCGAGGTTCCAAAGACGCACTTAGCAGGATGAACTTTCATGTTGTTGTTCTGCAGGCGTTGGAGAAGGAGTTGTAGGTGGTGGCGGTGCTCGGCAGGCGTCGAAGATGCGACGAGGATGTCGTCAATGTAGACAGTGACAAAGTCGAGGTCGCGAAGCATATGGTCCATGTACCTCTGGAAAGTCTGTGCTGCATTGCGTAAGCCAAAACTCATGAAAGTGTACTCGAAGAGACCAAACGGAGTGGTGATGGCTGTCTTCTGGGTATCTGCCGGTGCTACTGGGATCTGGTGGAAGGCACGCTCCAAGTCGATCTTCGAGAAGATAGTCTTGCCATGAAGTTTGTGGTGAAAGTCCTGGACATGCGGAATAGGGTACCTTTCAGGTTTGGTGACGAGATTCAGGGCTCTGTAGTCGCCACACACCCTCCACTCGCCGGGCGTTTGCTTAGGAACCATGTGAAGAGGCGATGCCCAGGGACTCCTTGAAGGGCGAATGATGCCGTCTTGCAGTAGTTTGTTGAATTCTACTTTGGCTGTGTACAGGAGCTCAGGGCGCAGGCGGCGAGGGCGTGAAGAGACTGGTGGTCCTTTGGTTTCGATGTGGTGGAAAATTCCCGATGTAGGTGGTGGGGGTAGGGAGACTCGGGATGAGAAAAGCTCCTTGAATTCGTTGAGTAGGGAGGAGAACTCGTTGGAAGGCGCAAGACAGGTGATAGTGTCGGTGTGTCTGGCACGAGAACCCTGGATCTTGCGTGCTGTAGGCTCATGGATGAGGCATAGATGACTTGGTTTGACGCCAAGCTTGCGGAAGGTGAGGAAGTCGAAACCAAGGATGGGTTGAGACACGTCTGCTATCACGAATAACCAACGCAGAGTCTTGGGCAGACCGAGGTCTAAAGCGAGGGTGAGTACGCCGTAGGAGGCGATGGGGGTACCGTTGGCAGCGAACAGGTCATAAGAGGGTTGCTTTGACTTGTCTTGTAGTGAGGGAGGGATGAGGCTTACCGATGAACCTGTGTCGATGAGGAACTTCTTGCCAGAGGTGCGGTCGGTGACGTACAGTAATGAGACGCCTGAAGGGACGGGGGCTGAGGCGTCTACCAGCCTCCGGTGTTGCCGTTTCCCGAATAGGTGCAATAGGGCTCACAGTTTCGAGCATTGCGGCCGAAAGTCTGGTGATACCAGCAGAGGGTATATTTGTTGTGCTGGGGGCTGGCTGCTGTGCGTCGGAACATGTAGGGCGTGGTGCGTGAGTCGGGAACTGGCACAGCAGCGGGTAAGGAGGAGCAGAACTGCTCAATGGTGTCCATCCTGCGGTTCAAGGTTTGTAACAGGTCCTTGATATCTTGTGAGGTATTGCTCGGCTGAGGTGTGTTGACCCGGCTTGCAAGTTCGGTGGGAGGTACTGGTGTGACCGTGGCAGCAAGGGGTGCAGCAACGCACTGGTTGAAAATTCTGTCTGCCGCGGTTGCATATAGCTCTGGTGTCGTAGAGTAATCTACTGCGGACAGGATGTTGCTTACTTCTGTGGGTAGCTTTTGTGCGTGAAGCTGGCGCAGGATAGAGTCAGGAAGTCTGTCTGTGTACCGGGAGTTCACCCTGCACATCTCTTCCCAGAGAAATCCCGGAGTTGAGTTTCCAAGGGAGATGGAAGATAGGTTCTGCAGGATATTGGAGCGGGTCCGTTGGTAATGCGTTTTTAAGGCATCCCGCAGAGTGGCGAATTTGTTGTTCTCTGGAGGGTTGGAGATGGTCTGTGAGACTTGTGTGGCGACTTCAGTGGGCAAGGAGCAGAGCAGGGCGCCGTACTTCTGCTCGTCTGTAGCTGTAGAGCCGATGAGAGCTGCTTCGACATGAACTAACCAGTCCTCTACGTTGTGGTTGAAGGTTGGTAGAGAGATCCGCCCGTCCATTCTTGCGGGAGTATATCGCACCTGTTAGGGAAGGATGAGGGATGGGTGCTTGTTCCGACCCCCTTCCGTCTTCACAATCTCCTGGGAGGGAGGTGAACACTTGCGGGGGGGACTTTGGGACGAATACACTTTTTTAGGGTGCAGGTCCTTCGGCCAGAACTAATAAAACAAAAGAAAAATAGGAGAATAGGCAAAAGAGCTCAAACCACGTTTGGAATATCGCACAATAGTTGCTCGGTTTATCGAGCATTAGCTTGCCCTCCCCACTGGTGGTGTGAGTGACCCACACTCCAGCTGGAGAGCAGTTATAGCGCGATATTCCCGGCGTGGTTTGAGCTCTTTTCCTTCTACTACTATTTTTCCTTTTTCGCTCTGGCCTAGGGACCTGCACCCTCAAAAGTGTATTCGTCCTGCGGTCCCCCCTGTAACTGTTCACCTCCCTCCCAGGAGATTGTGAACACGAAAGGGGGTTGGAGCAAAACCCATCCCAGCCGAGTCTTTCCAGGAAAACCGTGATCGTGCAGATCCACCTGGAAAGAGAGTAGCAATCCTTATCCTTCCCCAATAGGCACACTTAGCTCACGTCTATAAGTGAGCAGTCACATACACTAGGAAGTAGGCTTCCCCAACGGGGCTCCGGGAGAGAAGCTCAGGAACCACTCTACGACCACCAGCCAGTGGGGAGTGCTGAAATTCCTCTGCTATTTACTCAACCGGAATAGGTAGTATCTAAAAAAAAAAAAAAAAAAAAAAAAAAAAAAAAAAAAAAAAAAAAAAACGGTTATGAAGCGCATACGCCCTCCTAACAGCGATCCCCGCCTGAACCGCCAACCTGACGACCCGAACTATGACAGGCTCCGCACAGAGAAAGCGGACCAGTTACGCGCCTTCAATGAAGCCCTGAAAAGTAGGAACACTACCACCACCTCCAACAACTCCACCACCACTGCTACCGCCACTGAGGACAACTGGACGAAGGTAGAAAACAAGAAACGCCGACGTGCTTTTTCGGGAAACGAATGCCGTCAAGCAGCCCCCAAGGCACCCATCACCACCACCAGCTCACCTCCAACGACACTGCCAAAATTCCGGATCACGAAAACGGACGCAAAAACAACATATGCCGCCGTCACAGAGATGGAAAAGCTAAATCCACTGGCCAAGTTCTCAGTGGGGCCCAACCTAAAGGGGGAGATGATCGTTCACCCCAAAGACAAGGACTCCGCCACCACCCTCGACACTTACCTGCAAAACACCACCACCGTTACATCAACCAAGCTAGACCCCGCCCAGAAACTGATGAAGTCGGAACTCCTCCGGTATCCAAAGGAACTACCTCTCGAACCCCTGGAGAACCACCCGAAGATCTTAAAAGCCGAGAGATGCTCTCCCCTGTCCGACAAGACGGCCACCACGAAACAAGTGCTCATAACGCACTACGGCTCACCCCCCAGCACCATAGACCTCAAAACCTGGGGGATCTACGAAGTGAGGCCCTTCGTCCCAGAGCCCCTGCGGTGCTTCAGATGCCAGAAATACGGGCACCATCAGACAAGGTGCACGTACAAGGAAATCTGCGCAGTCTGCGCACAGAAGCACGGCACACACTCCTGCCTCACCAAGTTGAAAAATGGGGAAAAAATTGCCCCCAAGTGTGCCAACTGCGGGGGCAAACACCACGCCTGGAATCCTGGATGCTCCGAGAGAACAAAGAGGGTCCAGGCAAACCGACCAGCAGCAAGACCGGCCCCCACCGCCTACACACGAGCCCCACCAAGTACCTTCGTGTGGGGAACCCAAAGGCCAAAACAACAAAGACAACCTCCTCAGCCAGTCAACACCCAAAGTGCAGCCCAGTTTCCTGGCCTCACTACGGCCACACCTCAGCCACCCAAGCAGCAGACAACCACGAGAAAGACAAAAGAAGCACACACCAAGGCACCAGAAGGAATGATACACGTATCAGACCTAGCCAAGGTACTGACAACCTTCGCGGAGGGCCTAGCCGGACTACTGGGCCACAAGATCCAACCCACACAGCTCCAAATACTCATGGGGAGCGTCCTCGGGCAAGTCGCCACAGCTCCAGCCACCTCAGTGGAGGAAGCCACGCCGGTCCTCACACGAGTGACAGCCGAGGTACACTCTACACCGAAGAAGGCCACCAGAGAACCCAAGATACCGACAGCTCCCAGAAAGAAACTGGACGTTTCAACTCCCCTGAACCGAACCACGGCCCAGAAGGCAAAAACCACAGAACACGAAGATATGAACCTGATCCAGTTGGAATCGAACTTGGACATGTCCATCGAGGACCACCAGAAGTCCCCGGTGAAACAGTGGTGGAAAACATCAGCACCCTGAACATCCTAACATGGAATGCTCAGGGCATCAAAAACAAGAAACACCTCCTACAAGAAGCAGCAGCCAAGGACAAGCTTGACATCAAACTGCTACAAGAAACACTTCTACAAGAACACCACTGTTTCAAATTCAGCGGTTACAAGACATACAGGAGACATTTCACGCAGGCGTCAACAAGAGGATGTATTATCTTGGTCAAGTCAAGCATACCCTCCGCCGATGTCACGCAGCAATTTCCATGTGGGGAAAACATCGAGACACAGGCCGTCAAAGTAACCCTCCAAGAACGGGAATTAACTGTTCACAACATCTACAAGAACCCAAGGGGCTCACTGGAGGTTACTCAATTATTTGCTTCGGCTGCTGACCACGCCACACTCATAGGAGGGGATTTCAACGCACATCATCCCTTCCTAAGTTCGGCAAGCCCCACAAATGAAGACGGCCTACACCTATACACCACCTTTCAAGATACACCCGAGATCTGCCTCCTGAACACCGGAGAGCCCACCCACACTAGGGGAGGAAGGCTAGATCTAACCTTCGTCTCCAGTGCATTACAGCCTTCGGCCTCCTGGCAGAAACACCCCACGCTGACCAGCGACCACTTCACCTCCCAAACAACGCTGAAGGTGAACAAACTCCCCACTCCACCCCCCCCCCCCCGAGATGGAGATACAATACCCAAAAGGCAGACTGGGGACTCTTTAAGAAACACCTGGCTAAGTGGCGCGAAAAATCACAGCCGGCCGGCGCAGCACCCGTGGATGAGACAACCCTCCACCACCAATTGGTCGAGGCGTTTCACCAAGCGGCAGAAGAGGCCATCCCCAAAACAAAACCCACATCAAGACAGTACAATGATTACTGGTACTACTGACCCAGGGTGAAAGAACTCAACCACAGAGTGAACATGGCCCGAAGAAACTTCAGGAGACATCCCACGGCAACAAACAGACATCTCCTGCAAGTCATAGTTAAGGATACCAGGGAAGAGAAGGAAGAAATAAAAAACGTAAGCTGGCTCAAGTGTTGCTCCGAACTGAACGAGCACACCTCCCTTGGCAAGATGTGGGCCCAGATCCGAAGGGCATCTGGGAAGGCAACACCACCACCACCAACCCATCCCAACCCAGAAGAGGAAGCCGAGAGACTTGTAAAACTGTTCGCTGACCGAGCAGCAACGAAAAACCTCCCGAGACAGGCGGAGGAGACACAACGGCGTGTGCGACAGGTCAGACTCCAGATGATCGAAGAGGCCTGCAACAGTGAAGGTGACACTGACAGACCATTCAACCAGCAAGAACTCCAAAAGTCGCTAAAACGAAGCAAGGACACAGCTCCAGGGGCCGACAGGATAACCTTCTCCATGCTTTCTCATGCCGATACAGCCGGACACGAGGCTCTGCTGCAAGCCATCAATGCTTCGTGGACAGCCCAAAGACTCCCACCGGAATGGAAGAAGGCAGATATACAGCCCATTCCGAAGCCCAGAGAACCAGACAAACCGAGGCCCATCTCCCTTCTCAGCTGCATAGCGAAGACGGGAGAAAGAATGGCTCTCAACCGACTCAAGTGGAAAGTAGGCAGCCCACACCCTCACATCTTTGCTTACACCGAGAACACCGGCACAGGCAACAACATCGCCGAGATACTCAGCACAGTGGACAACAAACCAGCTCTGGTGGTCTCCTCGACCTGGAGAAAGCCTTCGAACTAGCAAATCCATTGGCCATTACAACTACGCTCGCTAAAAAAGGCGTCAAAGGAAGGTTGCTGGGGTGGATCCAGAACTACCTCACACAGAGAGAAGCACGAGTACGCTTTCAGGGAGCAACCTCAAGCTACAGGGTCCATGAAAACGGAACCCCACAAGGAGGCATCCTCAGTCCAATGCTGTTCAATGTCCTGATGGAAAATCTAGTCAAGCTTCCTTTCAGACAAACAGCCAAGCTCCTATGCTATGCAGACGACTTACAGCTTATAGTAAGAGGATCGAACAGACTAGCCAACACGCAACACGCACTCCAACTTATAGAAGAGGAGTGCAACAGACTTGGACTCAAGATAAATCCAGCCAAGTCGAAAGCGATGGCCATCTGCACAGACACACCAGACAAGATGCTCTCCATACAAAACACGCCGGTAGTCTGGGCCAACGCCCACCAGTGTCTTGGAATCTGGTTTGACCAGAAACTCACCTTCAAGCCGCAACTCGAGTATCTCAGGCACAGGACGAAGAGCAGACACAATATAATGAGGTCGCTCACCAGCAAATCCGAAGGAGCAAACCTTCATGTGCTCATAGCCTACTACACGGCCGCCATCAGATCGCTGGTAGATTACAGTGCTCCAGCACTCATTGGACTGAGAGAAGACCAAATAGCTAAGCTAGAAGTCATTCAAAACAATGCTCTCAGGACCATGCTCGGAGCACCCATGTGGACCAGAATTTGCAATCTGCAAATGGAAACCGAGCTACCACCCCTGGCAGTACGAGTCAAGCAGGTGACAGCCGGTCTCCTCGCCAAAATCTGTAGAGCAGACAAGCCCACAGTTGCCAAGATTCGAATCAGTGCCTCCCTCCACCTCGACCACAGAGTGCGAGGGGCCACCTGGTCGCACGAGGCAAGCGAGGTCATCCGACACCTGCAAGCAGAAACACTCGTCAAGAACAACCAAGACACACGAGACAATGGTTACGCTGTTCCTCCACCATGGAGCCCTCCACCAGCCACACTCAAATTTACCGACCTAGGCGATAGTAAAGCCAACCTCCAGAAGGAGGACCTCAAAAAAATAACTCTCGAAGCCATAGCCACCGAGACACCGGCTGATGCAGCATCATACTTCACAGACGGCTTGGTGGACCCAAAACATCATAGATCAGGAGCGGCCTTCTACACCCAAGGTCAGACCCTCCAATGGAGAATTCCAATGACTGCTCCACCCTACAAACAGAACTGGTAGCAATCTCAAAGGCCCTACAACACGCTGCAACACAACACAACAAGTCCATCATAATTCACACGGACTCGAAATCGGCCATGCAGGCGCTGCAACACAGTCAACCAAGAGACAACGTCCACATCATCACCTCGATCCTCGCACAGCTACAGGAATTCCAAAGCCAAAACCGACCAGTCGTCTTACACTGGATTCCCAGTCATGTAGGGATCGGAGGAAACGACGTGGCAGACGAAGCAGCCAAGGCAGCTACACGTTCCAGTAGCGTACACATCCAAGTTCCAGCAAGTGTGCAACAGATCAAGAATCACCTCAGAAAGACCAGCAAGCTCCACATCAAAAAGGGCTTCCTTCATGCACTCAACGCTGGTTCCCAATCAGCCAAATGGTACCTGGCGGCCACAAAAGGGGAACCACCTTTCGCTGACAAGAAAACTCCAAGACAAACCCAAGTCAGCCTTCATCTACTACGACTAGGGTACAAGTGCTCCTGGCAGATGATCGGAAATGACGTCATGGATTGCACCTACTGTCAGGAGCCAGCAGCCAACCCACTTGAACACTATCTCTTCAACTGCGAGGTCACACAAAGCCTCCGAAACAGAACTCAAATCTCCCAAGAAACACACACAACACCAGCGGCCACTCTAACCCGAAAGGCCTATACAGACCACATTCACCACCTACTCCGGGTCATCACACGATACCCACCACCCAGATAGCTTAGAAAGCATCCTCTCCCAGCAAGTGCGGACCCCAGTTCGGGGGGCGCGCCACTCCGAAACTGTCCACGTCCAAGAGTGGGGGTTGGTGGTAAGCGTCCACTGATCGGGGGTCCGCGCACACTTGCAACCTGCAGTATCCTTCCAATCTGCAGGTGGGACCACCTCTAATCCCAATCCGGTCTGGCTGCTCTTGGAGCTCCAGCCGGAACCACCAAACGGGCCGCCTATAGGCAAAGGCCCGTGTCGGACTACGGTCCGACAATCTCAACAACAACAACAACCCAGGGAGGACACTGTACACTCGGCTACTGGACCAGCAACATCTCTCTCAGCTCCTCACCTAGTCACTCCTAAGCACTGCGCTGTACAACAATATATATACAGAAAGCGCATCGTGAGTTTCTATCCAACCTCATTCCTGAGTGAAGATATCTACATGTACGTACGTTTGTGTGCCCATACAAAGAGATAATAGACAACTAAAGAGAATTGACAACTGGCCACACACAGTACGCTACAGTACACTTATTATACTTACAAGGGTAGGCTGCCACCACCAGACTTTTGGTTAGAATATAACATAACTCATGGAAAGCTTTGGGGTAGTGTGGTAGATATATAGGCACGTGAGTAAGTATTATTTTCTGGGAACCAATGTTTAGAAGGAATAGAGTGGTGATACTCGTAAATTACTAATTCAATATTTATTAACGCAGTGAGTGAATAAGATGTCACTTAAATTCACTCAGACAAGACTGGACCCTCAGGTCTTACTGTACCATCGATAAAACAGATCCGCAAGTACTTATTAATTCATTAAACACTTTAAGTACTTATTACGTCAGTAAACAACTCCAAGTACTTAGTATATCATTTAACTACTTCAATACTCATTACTTCATGAGACAACTGTTGTATTATTTCTTTGACAATTAAGATTCAGGAGTTTTTTTTTTTTTTTTTTTTTTTTTTTTTTTTTTTTTTTACGGGGATTAGCCCACCCGGGCACAGGTCACTGACCCACATCGGGGCCCGGGGGCGAAAATGTAATAGTAATAATAATAATAATAATGATAAAGAACCATAAAAAAATAAATAATGAGAAACAATATATGTGTGTTGTGTTGTTAATGGTAAGAGAAACAATTGATACCCTGCAATTGTGTGTAAATGAGGCAGAAAGTCAGATCAGCAACCTGGGACTTGGTCGCAATTTTCGTGATGCCATATGGCAGCAGGGTCAGATAACCCTGGACCTCAGGTCTTATTTTTATCTGGGATCTTCGTTACCCCTCACCACACATTTTATTAGACTTAGAGGAAATCGTAATATTACGTCATGGACTCATGTTTTCGCAACCAATCACAACGCGAGCAGTTGAACCAATCAGCGTGTTCGGTAAACAAAAGTCGGAAATCCCGTCAGCCGTCTGGCAACTTTAAACGTTATAGTATACACAAAACAGACATGTCCAGGCGCAGGTCACCTAAGTCCCAAGTTCCCAACACCAGTCACCCCAACGAATGGAATGTGAGTAACTTTGATAAAGCACCGAAAGTTGGTTTTAATTATTTTGGCTTTCTTCGTCTTCTTTGATTTAAAAGGAGCCGGTGCATGCCCAGTACCTGCCAACAGTGCGTAACAGAGAGCCAGTACATGACTAATACTTGCCAACAGTGCGTGACAAGAGACGTAACCGATCGCTTAAGCGGCTATCACTGGTGAAGAGGAAAAAAGTAAAAGTAAAGATAAATTGGTGTTATTATTAGTGATAGACGTCAGGTGTTAGATTGACGGGCAGCAGTAGTTAGTGGTAACATGCATATCCCTCACTGTTGTGTCCAGGATTCAGTCATTAAAATCCTGGCCCTGGACAAATATGATTGAGTAGCAGAGGACGATGTCATTCAGTATAACCCTAACAAAATTGCAAATTTTCTCTGAAACACAATGTCCAGAGAGCCACCAGTGCTGGCACTATGGCACCTCAGTTACTCAAGAGGCATATGAACACTGCAGTTGCTGAAGTAATTTCTAAGAACAACACTACGACCAGAAGCAGCTGTTTGATTTTGTTAATTTTTCCACAGATATGTTTATCATAATAGTATTTTAAATGTAGTGGATATTTTGCCGTGACCGGCTAATTTCCTGCTAACACTGTTTTACCGTTAGTGGGCTCTGATTGGCTAAGTACTTTCACTTTAATATGATGGGGGTCTTCCCCCCAGCAAGGAAGTTAGGTAGGTTTCTTTGGTTAGTTAGGTCAGGTTCTATTACCGGTAAATTTATAGAAAAGCACATATTGAAAATATGTTTTTCCTATGGTATTTGACGAGTTTCGAATGAATTTGTTATTTATATCCGCCGGAAATCAGTAGTTTTTTTTAGATAACCCCCAACAATCTTAAGGGAAAAAGTTGTATTTTTTTCTTTTGAGTAAACCACATAAATCAAATACCAACCAACCAACCAAACCTAACCTAACCTAACTGTTAAGCTGAAGAAAACTGTGGTGACACCGCCAAATGTTTTGTTCTTAACGCAGTGTACACTGATTATTACACTGGACAAATAACATTGTTCGGTAATACAGGGTACATTGTGTTTTCAAAAAAAAAAATAAATAAATTGCCTCTATTTGCTGATGAAACTCGGCAATGACGTAAAATAATCTCTATCACAATGTCGGCACAACTCTTCCACCTGTTCAGCCTTAACTGGTACTGAAAATTCATATCTCCGCTCCCAACGCACCCACGCATTGTTCATTGGCTAAGACGAAAAACTCTTGCCCCATAATAAGTCTCCTATCGTTATAGCCAAAAAGAAACTCCCACACCACCCCTCGCACATGCACCGTAGATGCTTAAGAAGCGAAGACAGAGGTAAGGAGTACTGCGTGAGGGGGGGGGGGTCAAACCTTTTCTGCACAAAATAAAAACACATAGCGACACTTGTGACTGACCAAATCTAATAATATTAAAAAATTAATATCTCGGTTATCCTTAATTTCCGGCGGAAACATCACTGAAGAAAAAGTCTTAGAATTGTCTAAACATTACGAAATACATATTAATAACAGCAAGAGAAAGACCGGTGTTTTACTATAAATTCACCTTATTACCTATAGGTTCTAGTAAATGTCACCTCTTTTATGATTATATAAGTTGCATGCACAATAGAAATATGGTTAGGTATGTTTATAGCTACACAACGATCGACTCATGGCAAAATAAATCCCAAATGCCGCCAAGCCACGGTCAAATATATATACAGTGGGGTATGCTATAACGAATCTAATTGGTTCTAGAACCTTGTTCGTTATAGCATTCGTTCGTTATAGGATTAATCCGTTCCAGGCCCCCAAATACAACCACTTAACACTGAAAAATATAATATAAAATTGTAAAAATTGCAAAAAAGTGCATAAATATGCGTCTAAACCCCTGAAATAAAGAATATCATTAATACTTGTAATAAAAAAACAATAAATTAGTAAAAAAAAAAAAAAAAAAAAAAAATTTAAATAATGTTCGTTGTAGGAGTTTCGTTTGTTATAGCATTCTCAATTTTATAGGTAAAACCGTTCGTTATAGGAATATTCGTAGTAGGATCCGTTCGTTATAGCATACCCCACTGTACCTGTAGTTCTCACATTGTTTGCCGGTAATCAACGATTAGCCAATCAGAAGGCACTAACAGTAAAGTAGCGTTAGTAGGAATTTAGCTGGTCACTGCAAAATATCCACTGCCTATTTTAAAGCGGCGGCATCTTTTATTTATTTTGTTTTTAGTTTTTCTTTATCTATGATCAGTAATCACCTGTAGTGGGCAGGGTATGGAGGATGAGAGAAATTGTAGGGTAAAGCACAGTAAAAGACTGATCGGTAATTATTTATGATTAATCCGCTGCCAAAATTTATAGAAAATTATTTAAAAAATGCTGGAGTTTCACTGCTTTTTATAGGGGACACTGTTGTAGTTTATGCAAATGTGTTGAAAAATGGTTATTTCTAAAATACACGTAAATTAAACTTTGTGGGTATCAAAAACAGACCTAACCACCCCACCCTAGCCAAACAAACCTACCTAACATTACCTAACTTCGTTACCCGGACCCCCCGGTATACAGTATTAAGCAGAAAGAACTTACTATGATATGGTGTAATTTGAGGTTTTTTCTGTATGTGAGATTATGCGGCCACATCGGCGCTTATGCAGCCCGGGTGGCGAGGTGATTTATTGATGATGGCGAGAGACGTCGAGCCACGGTGTTGAGGAAGTGTTGATAATTTTTTTTATTACATTGGAACAAATTTCATTCCGGTCTGAAAGCACAGGGATTCATGCAGTGTGGACAGTCTCTATTTAAAGGAGTCTTTATCCCTATACAGTATTCGCAAATTATGTCCATATAAGACCGGCGACAACCTTCACACATCATGCTGAAAATTAAACTGCCGCGGACGCGGGTAAAAGCGCCGCAGTAGAGCACGGCCTCATTACCGCCGGGAAGACAGACTAGTGCACGCCTAGGCGCCTAATTATCTACAAAACGAAACCTTAGCACAAGAAATGATTACACAGGACAACAAATTTTTTATAATTCCCAGTTGCATGAGATTTCTTTACTGTTTCTTACCATTTTTGATCTGCTGATTTCATATTTGAAACCAGTTTTGTTCTGCATGCTCCAGTTTTCATGTAATTTGAGGTTTTACATTCTAGCCGTTTGCGGTCAAATTAATTAATTACACGATTATGGTATCAATAGGGAGATATAATTTTGTCTGTTTTTTCTTTCAGATTTGGTCATGGCTACAAAGAGAAATCAATGTGTGAACAAACCTGATGCCTTCTGTTATATTTGTGGATACTTCACGCTTATTCGTCAGAGGCGCAATATAACATCGTTTGTGAGGCGCGGCTATAAAGCGTACTTCGGACTTACTCTTGGCGACCAAGACAAAAAATGGGCTCCACATGCTGTGTGTCATAACTGCGAAGAAATGCTGCGTGACTGGACAAAAGGAAAACGTAAGGGCTTACCGTTCGGAATTCCCATGACCTGGCGAGAACCGAAGGACCACACAACTGACTGCTATTTTTGTCTGATCAATACGAAGGGTGTTGGCAAGAAAAACAGACATAAAATATCGTATCCTAGTATCCCTTCAGCAATTCGACCTACTTTGCACTCTGATGAGCTACCAGTTCCAGTTTTTAATGGGTTGTCTCCAGCTGAAGAGGAGGGAAGCGACAAAGACCAAGAGAGTGAACATGAAACTCAAGAAATACTTGCAGATTCCGACGATTCTTCTGATGGTACACCAGAGTCATCAACCCCTCAGAAGTTTAGTCAGCCAGAGCTGAATGACCTTGTGCGTGATTTGGGTCTCTCCAAAAATGCAGCAGAAGTTCTAGCTTCTAGGTTGCAAGAAAAGGCTCTACTGAACCAGACCACAAAAGTTTCAGACTTCAGAAAGCGGGAACAGGATTTTGTGCCATTCTTTACAGAGGAGAATAAGTTTGTTTACTGTCATAATATCCCGGGTCTTCTCCAGGAATTAGGGATTCCATTGTATAGTCCAAATGACTGGCGATTATTTCTAGATAGTTGTAAGCGTAGCCTGAAGTGTGTGCTACTACATAATGGTAATGTCTATGCAGCTGTTCCAGTGGGTCATTCTGTGTGCTCACGAGAGGAGTATAATGACATTAAAACTGTGATTCACCTGCTAAAATACCATGAGCACAACTGGACAATTTGTGTTGACCTCAAAATGGTGAACTTCCTTCTTGGCCAACAAAGAGGATTTACAAAGTATCCCTGCTTTCTTTGCATGTGGGACAGCCGAGCTAGAGACAGGCATTGGAACCTGAAGGAGTGGCCCTTACGTGAGACTCTGGAAGCTGGTATGCCAAACATTGTCAATGATCCAATCGTCAGTCGAGAAAAGATCATATTTCCTCCTCTCCATATCAAGCTGGGCCTGATGAAACAGTTTGTCAGAGCATTAAATACTGATGGTGAATGCTTCCAACACAGTCTCTGCTCACCCTGCTTTGTCATTTGAGAAGATAAAGGCAGGTGTGTTTGATGGACCACAAATTCGTGCACTTGTACGTGATCAAGACTTTGTCAGAAAGATGGACGACAAGGAAAGGGGTGCATGGCTTTCATTTGTGGCGGTAATGGAAAACTTTCTTGGTAATAAAAAGGCTGACAACTATGAAACCCTTGTAGCAACCATGTTGTCAGCCTTTCATGACCTTGGATGCAATATGAGTGTCAAACTCCATTTCCTATATAGTCATCTTGATAGATTCCCTGAGAACCTAGGGGCAGTAAGTGACGAGCAAGGCAAGCGGTTTCATCAGGATCTCAAGACCATGGAAGACCGCTACCAAGGGAGATGGGACAAACATATGATGGCAGACTACTGCTGGAGCATTAAACGAGAGTGCCCTGAGACATTTCACAAACGCAAGAGCTTCAAGCGCAAATTCCTACCTGGCTAAAATGTGATTGGGCTTTGTCTCCTCATAGTAACAAATTTCTTACCTAACAATGAGTTTTATACAAATTTCAACCTTTGTTTTAGATGGAACATGTTTCAAATTGTGTTGTTGAATAAATTTAGAATATGTAATATTTTATTGTTTATTACCCAGCTAATTTAATGACAGTTTAATGACATATTTTTCAAGATAGACGACGAGGTCAATAAGACGAAGACAAAATTTTGAAATTTCAAAATACCTTGATTGCAAAAAAACTAGAGCTTACAGAAAGAAACTAACTTCAGATATGAGACCAGCACACCCAAATTAGGTAGAATCAAGTGTTTATAGCAATGCAACAAAAACTTTGTTGACCAGTGTTATCATATCAGAACTCACTGATGAAAATAAAGTAAGAAAATAAACAGTACGGGTAATACAAATAACTCGTCCGTGGGATAGTCGTAAATATTAACTGACTGATTATATGACACTAAAATGATGCCTCTACGTGCTTTGTACGTGAAGAAATTAATTGTTTACCTAAATACTCCTCTGAAAAATCTGCTGAGTCACTGTGTGTTTGTTTGTTTATAACCGACCCATTCAGTCTGAGTGTACAGTGACCCCTCGGTTAACGAACTCAATCCGTTCCAGAAGGTCGTTCGTTAACCGCAAAGTTCGTTAACCGACACCATTGTTTCAATGGGTTTTTGGGTAATTGGTTCCAGCTCACCGAAAATTTCCTAAATTCAACAAAAATGGTAGAAAAGTTCACTTACTTTGAGGTGTGTATGTAGAAGGCTCCTGGATGATGATGATGATGATGATGGGAATTACAATGGGGGTGGAGGAGAAGGAAGAAGAGAAGGCATTGGGGTGGAAGAGAAGTCACCCCATGGCACCATTTCACCCATAAAATTTTAGTTCTCTTGGTGTATTTCAAGATTATTTTCTTTAAATCAACACTGTACTGCATTATATATTGTCAATATGTAAAATATATTTCAAAATGACCAATAATTTGCTTGGAAACACAGAAAAAAGCGTTTAGTTGAAGAGAGTCTCAAGCAAGATGTTACCTCCAGTGAAAACAGAGAGACTAACGCCTGTTTGCTGTGTTAAGAGGCTGGATGCTGCGCTTTAAACTAGTCACTTTACCTTCAATTATGTTCAATAATTGTTAAAATGACTAAAAAATTGAATATTAAACTTTTAAAATTATTGAATAGTATAAACTTCTTGATATTTACTAAAATAGTTAGGAATTTAAGCCCTAGAACCGATTAATGTATTGGCGGACTGATACTAAAGCTGGTTGCCCGGCCAGTGCAAGCGAAAACTTTGAGGTTGGTTTGTAAGAAATTCGTTAACCGAATTTTTGTTCGTTAATCAAATTGAAGATCCTTATGGAAGGCAGTTCGTTAACCGAAATTTCGTTAACCGAGGCGTTCATTAAACAAGGGGTCACTGTACTCTGATGTCCACAAAAAATGCAAAATTGTCCTGTACCATGAAGCTTAAACAAGTTGCTTTTATTGGTAATGTATCAAAATAAGTACAGTACAGTACTGTCATCCAAAGAACATCTAGAAAAAAAGAAAAAAGTTGAACAACTTCTGATGGTAGTGCTGTTCTCAGACATTACAAATAGAAGTTTAGGTAAACATGGAGCAGATGGCTAACACCTGAACGTGTTGTTTGAATTCGTTCATGTTTTTCACGTGTGTTTTTTGAATGATAGTAAGTAATATAAACAATACGCTAATGCACAGAACCTAATAGAACCCGACCTATCCAACCAAAGAAACCTACCTAACATAGCTTCCTAGTTGGGGGCTCCACCCCCCAGACACCCTGCCATATTAAACAAAGTACTTATTTTGATATATGGTACCAATGAAACTAACTTGTTGAAGTGTCATGGGTGTAATTTTATGTTTTTGTGGACTTGAGAGTACACTCGGAATGAGCTGGTCAGTTGTTTCAGATAAACAAACAAAGAGCAGACAACACGCTCCAACAACAGCAGACTTTTCGAAGAAATATTTATGGTAAATAATTAATTCCTTCGAGTACAAAGCACTTACAGACATCATTTTAGCATTATATGATCAGTTTTTCACCGCGTTTTACCCCCACAATTTCACCCATCCTAATTACCCTGCCCACTACAGGTGATTTATGATCGTATATAGAGAAAAACTAAAGAAAAAACAACTTACAATTAAAAGAAAAGTTGCAGTGTTGTTTTTCTTACTTAATTGAATTGGTGAAGAGGATAAAGTAAAAAGTAAAGTACAGTGTATGAAATTCAGGAGGGACAGTCATGCACCTAGTGTCATATTAGGTTTAATATATGTATCATTTAACATAACTGTAAGAAGGCAAAACAATGGTGTTAGCAATTAGCAGGTGTTGCAATTGTACTGTACTATATTAACTAGGTTAGTACTGTAGATGATTTAAGAGTACTGTACTGTAATTGTTTACAAAGTGGATGTGTGAGAAAGATTAACTATGAAAAAAATATTAGGAAGGAATCCTTCTGATTAATATTCAGTAGAATATTGGGGTCTTTTCCATTTGGGGGCTAGCAGTGGATTTTAATGAAAATTTGCTGCTATTGACTTTTCAAGGTTCATGGTGTAGCTATCGCTTACTTCTTTAGTGTCCAAAGTGTGGTGCAGACTGCCTTTATCATGAAGATAAACATATTTGGCTTTGATAAAGACACAAAACCACTAAGACAAAGGTAAGGTAAAGTTAGATAAATTATTTGTGTGTTTTTACCCCACTATTTCCCCTGACTTCAGATCCCTGCCCACCTTGTGCAATCAAAATTTTAAGTAGAAGGGTGGGTCATATCTCTTTAACTTTTAAGTTCTGCCAGAATTGAAGGTCAGATTCCTTTAATTCACCATCTAAAACATAAGAAAACCCTATTTTTGGTAGTGATTCCCATGCATGTACTATACTGACTTTTTACCAGCTTTCTTACTTTTCAAATACAGTTAACCCTCACTTTACGAGGTCCCGCATTCCGCGTTTCCACGTTAACGCGGTGCCTTGCCAGAACCACACGTGCTCACATTACGCAGTACGTGAACCCCATTACGAGGAGAGTGTCCGGCGCGACGCTATTTTTAGATTCGCCCCACCCGCCCGCCTGCCTGCCTGTGCTCCTCGCCTCTCCCTCCTCCTCCCTCCGCTTGGGCAAGCGGCGCGGTAAGGTTGCGCAGTGTGTGTCTTTGTTGCGTTATCACTGACATCATATGACGTATCAGATCTGTGATTGACCATGCATCCCTACCCCCCCTCTGCTGCTAGCTGTAATTGGCTTAAAGTATTATGACGTGTCCACCCGGGGGAGGGAGGGAGGGAGGAAAGACGACGCTTGACCTAGCCGTGGCAGTTTCATCCCTCAAGGCCACACCGTGTAAACGCGCATCCATTGTTCCGTAAAATGGCTTCCGCCGGACCACCACCCCCAGAGAGAAACCTTTCCTTACCTGGACCCAGCGGCATTAAGCCAAAGAAGACACTACGTTCCTTAAGCTACGAGGTGAAGTATACTTGTACCATCATCCAAGGCAGGTTGATTTGGCTCGCCAGCATGGTGTGAATGAATCTACGATTCGAACAATAAAGAAGGATACAGCCAAGATAAAGGAGCACATGAAGATCACAAAGTCAACAGGTGCTTCTATGATCAAGTATTTTCACAACCAGGTGCTTCTCAAGACAGAAATATTACTTGTGAGGTACTTGGTGCGTCAGGCGCGACGGAACATGGCGGTCGACACGCGGTCTGTTAAGGACTACGCATGTGAACTGTACATCGCAGTGGCACGAAAGATGGGAATTACAGAGCCCAAACCCTTTAATGCTTCCTTTGGGTGGTTACAGAGGTTTAAGATCTGGAATAAGATCACCAATATAAACATTGGTGGTGAAGAAGCGAGTGCTGATCGTGCTGCGGCTCAGGAATTTCCTCCGTTTTTACGTGAGATTATGGAGGAAGGACAGTACAGTGACGACCAGGTGTTTAACATGGACGAATCTGGTCATTTCTGGAAAAAGCTACCTTCCAAGTCCTTCGTTGTAAAGAATGCCAGCAGGATTCGGGGCCTGAAGATGCAGAAGGAACTCATCACCGTCCTGTTTACCACCAATGCCTCCGGTACCTGTAAGCTCAAGTTATCGGTGATCCACACAGCACGCAAGCCGCACGCCTACAAAACCATGGACATTAGGGTGTGTCATACGGAGGCGAATTTTTTTTTTTTGAGTTTGAAAAATCGGCCCATGGTATTAATGATGTAGTTCTATGTGCAGAATCATGTGATATCTTCAGATTTGAAAAGTTTTCGTTTTTTGCTAGGTAAATTTTAACTTGAAATCTTATGAAAATTCAGTATTCCCACCCTTTTACCAACACCACTAAATAGCTTATTTAAAGTAAAGTAAATGTATCAGGTTAATTTATTAGGATGAAAATGATCCAGAATAGTGAAACGAATGATCTTGACACATTTATTAAATTTAATATTCCTTTAGAAAACAAAATCATCAAATACAAAAACCGGTTTTACTACTACGACCCGGTGTTGCTGCACACCATAGAGAACATGTCTTTCTTGCTTCTGTTTCTACTCATCACCTCCCTGCTGACCACCTGAGCTCGGATGTAGCCTTCCCTCCTCTCCTGGCTGTACACGTGACTGCTGGCCTCGCTCACTTGCTGTACACAACGCTCTATACTCTGGGTGTGCTAGGGCCAGGCAGGGACATGCATGGGGTTGTCCAGGAAAGCTCTGACTTGAACATTGGTGAGGCTGCAGGTAAGAGGGGGCTCACTGCCAGCCTGGATGTTATCCAGATCTATAAGATCAGTGAGGGTCTTGGCACCTAGATTAACTTCAGGAGTCTTCCTGACCCTGAAGGAATCGTCACCAACTGATTCGTCATGCCCAGATCCTCTCATAAGTCTCATATCCAAGATCTTTTTGACTGCCACTCTTCTCTCCTCCTCATCCTTACTGCAGAGCATTGTCTGCAGAACTGCCTCGGGATGAGCATACCAGGAAGATCTCCTCACAGTCTGCTCCACAATCTGAACAACCTTCCTTGGCTGACTCCTCAGGAGCTCAAGCTGGAAGAGAACATGCCTCGGACCTTCGGAGAACGATGACTTGACCTTGGTGTTGAACCAATTTGGCAAGTAGACACTCACGATGAATTGGACAATAAGTCTCAGGTTGTGAAGCTGGTTCCCTTTCAGTTTATGATGAGCGACCCAAATTCTGCAGAACCTGAGAGCCGTTGTGAGCCACCTAGAATGTGAGACTGGACCTATCTGCAGGTAAGCAAATCATGCAACCATAGTACTGGTCAGTACTCCTGGATCAGATGTCTGATTGGCAACTCGTTGGTGTGGAGGTCACAAACAATCCAGACCAGCTTCCTCCCAATCTTCCGCTCTATCCACTGTATGACCCCCCCCTTGCCACCCTGTGTTCGTGTGGGTGCTGTCCCCTCCAATGGCCTGCAGGGTCTGGTCTACGTTCCTCTCTCTGAGCCAGTTCACAATGTTATCTGCCACTATCTCAGCTGGTTTCCTGATGTCATCTTTCTCTGGAGTGAAATGCCACAAATACTTCCCTCCTGGTTCACTGCAGCAGGAGTAGTGTTCCTCCTTCACCATGGCAGGGAACAACTTGTCAGAATCTCCAACTTTCATGAACACTTTAGTGTCATCCCTTCTCCCATCAAAGAACAAACAATTGATTACATTTTCTCTTATCCCCTTATCAAACTCCTCTTCTAGGTTACTGACAAGTTTCTCCTGAGCTCTCCTTACTTTGTTATGATCTATCACCAGGTGAACATCATCAGGTGTTATCAAACCACCGTCAACCCAGGCAGCTGTTGCTATCTCTGCAGTTTCTCTGAGACCAGTGTGGTGTCGCATGCTGGCCAGAGCTATGCTCGGGATATCTTTCCTATTTCGAATGTTATGCCTGGAAGGTTTGGGATCATTATTTTCTGGGTTAGGGACAAAGTCACCATTCTCCTGGTCAGCACTCGGATCAGCCATGGGGAAGTCATTAAACTCTGAATCAGCTTGACTCCAATCATCGGCCTTTTTTACCTCACCCTGGGCCTTCTCAAGTCTCTTTTCCTCGGCAACTCTTCTCCTCTTCTGTCTCTCGGTGGCAGCCTCCTGTCTCTTGGACTCCGGAATATCTTGGCTAGAAATCATGAGAGCCCCTATACTGCCAGTCTTCTCTCTCTGTGCTTTGACAAATGCCAGTTCGATCACAGGAATCTTCAGTTCACGCTTGCAAATACAGGAGATGTGGGCCTCGGATTTACAGTCACGATCGCATCCAAACTCAGGACAGAGAACAATTGGGTTGCTTGCAAGTAATTATGTCAAATAACTGGTCCAGTTGCTTGGCAAAGCTGTCCTTAACTGCAAGTTTTCCTCTCCCAAGAGAGATATCTCTTGCCTTTTCCCACCTGGCTAGCAGTCTCTCACTAATCTTCTTCTGACTTGTTATGACTGGAGGCTTGAACTGAGCGTTAGCCAGAGTGTACTGTGCCAAGACAGCTTTGGTCATATCACTGGCAATATCTTTGTTTGTGTAAGTTCTTTGGTTCTTTTCACTGATTTGCCTGATTAAAACACCGTATCTCAAAGCATCTCTCAATGTAGGCAACTCCGACTTCAGGAGCTCTCTCCCAGACCCAAGATAGTGACTGAGATGGCTGGATTTTTGGTTCCTCGTCCTGACACAAGCAGCCATCGCAAATATTATCAACTTATAAATGCATCAGAATCTGAAACAGAAAAAAATATTGTTAGTTGGGTTGTTAAAGAATGAAGTCAGAAAGCAATGTTCACTATTTAATTGTAATGCACTAATGCAGCTGTACGCTAGATTTTCGATAAATTTCACGCTAAAATTTACCTAGCAAAAGGTTGCAAAATATTGAAACTGAAATTATTTTCTGTTTATATACACTAAAATCTACCAAAAAAGTGATGGGCCATTAGTTTTAGCTGATCTTCCCTCCTATGACACACCCTAATGGACATGACCAAGCTAAATGTCCACTGGCTGACCGCACGTAAAGCGTGGATGTTCTCTACACTGTTCATCTCCTGGTTTGATGACTGTTTTGTTCCCGATGTAAAAAAATTCTGTGAGCGACAGAATGTGCCATTCAATATTTTGTTGCTGCTGGACAACGCACCAGGACACTCGCCCCTACCGTTAGATCGTCACCCCAACGTAAAAGTGGTCTTCCTTCCTCCCAACACTACATCTATATTACAGCCCATGGACCAAGAGTTAATCTGTAATGTAAAAGCTGCATTCTCAACAAAAAAATTCAAGCTCCTGAACGACTACACCAACACCAGGGAAGAGTTGCGTAACCCGAGTGACACCACCACCGATAGCAAGAGCGAAGAAGATGAGGATCAACAGTAGGAACAGCAAAAAATACTGTTCAAACAATTCTGGAGAGTATTTAACATCAAGAAAGCTGTGGACTTCTTGGTGGAGTCATGGGATCAGCTGTCTATTGCTACAACTCGTCACGCATGGAGACATGTGTTGCATGGAATACCAGGTGAGAGGAGGATTCAATCTGTGACTGGTGAGGTTCAGAATGTTGCAGTAGCAGTGGACCTTGCCAGAGAAGCTGCGCAGACTGTTACAGTTCCAGGCTTCTCGGAGACCACCAACGACGACATCTTGGAGGTGATCAGAGATCCTGAAATGACTGCCGACGAGATGTTGGAAGAAGAACATGTCAGTGAAGAGGAGGAAGAAGGTGCGTCATTCTCCGAAGAACACAGTTTAAGTCATAGTGATATTAAGGGTGCCATGGAGTGTGCAGAGAAAATGAAGTCCTTCCTTTCCCGCGACAATGACGATGACCGCTATGAAGTCTTCCATACCCTGCTGGTGCAGACTATGGAGCCGTACATCAAGGTGTATCACG
Organism: Homarus gammarus; assembly: GCA_958450375.1. Classification (NCBI taxonomy): domain Eukaryota; kingdom Metazoa; phylum Arthropoda; class Malacostraca; order Decapoda; family Nephropidae; genus Homarus; species Homarus gammarus. The sequence goes on along the minus strand of CAUDMG010001794.1, from coordinate 2,606,690 downwards.
ACAACATCAACGCCAGCCGTCAGCAAAGCATAACAGATTTCTTCGCCCGTAACCCACCACAGCCAGCCCAAGCCAGTGATAGTGACAGTGAAGATGACTTTGAGGGATTTGTCAAGGAAGCCCTGACAACTGTAAGTGACAGTGATGGTGATTCACCTGAGGGCCAGTAATCTGCCCTTTGCCTCGGAACCAGCCTCCATCCCCGTATGCCGACCCATCTCTTCTACTACCGTAAGTGTTCCACCTAACTTTTAATTTTTGTAACCTAACCTTTATTTTTCCTATGTTAACCTTTATTTTTCCTAACCTAACCTCTTCTATATTACTTGTTTTTTCATACCATCATAAAGTTAAGATAAAATTTTTACTACAACATAGTTGTGTGTCGTCAAAAAGTGGAGTTTGGGGATCGGCCCGGACTCCATTTCAATTAATCCCATATGTTATGTTATTCACTTTACGCGTTTCTCACTTTCCGCGGTACCCTCCGGGTTACATTAACCGCGTAAAGTGAGGGTTAACTGTACTGTATCCCCTCTCCCCCCCCCCCCCAAAAAAAAAGTTGGAGGAATTGCATTTTTCTAACCATAATTTTGTATTTCTGAGTTCGTCTTCCTGAATGTAAATCTCCATAAATGCTTCGGCTCCGTGCCGCCACCATTATGAACTGTTAAGTGGGCACTAAAAAACAAATGCCTCAGACTAATTCACATATTTTAGATTCAGTAGGTTAGTGTAGTGATGGGTTGTCAGACCACAGCTTACATCTCAGAAACAGTCCAAACTTGACCCGACATTAGGGGGGTCAAAAGTGTAGGGTATCTCTTGCGGCTGACCAAGGGTTATAAATCAGCCAGGCTCCCCTTCCCATGTCACACGGCCAACAAACATGTAAGAAGGCACCAGCCGACTCTCTCCCAATATACACAATATCCTACACCGCAGAAAGAAGTCCACACTTGACCCGACATTAGGGAGGTCAAGTGTAGGGTAACTCTCACGGCTGACCATCTGATGACTTTCCCAGAAGATACAACTTATAGTCTCTGAAAAAGTCCAGACCTGACCCTACATTAGCGAGGGCAAATGTAAGGAGATCCTTCGCCGCCCCCCCGATCAGCTCAACCTGACGGCTCGCCTCCCAATATATAGGACGTCCTAGTCCTCCCTCAGAGAGAGATATCCGGACCAGAGAGAGACAGAGAGTCAGACAGAGAGACACACAGGGATCGGAGGAGGAGGTCCACCACAGCCGAGTCCCGCTCACGGGAGGAGAGTCATGCAGGACTTCCCTCCCCGACTTCCCTCCGGTGTCCCAGCTAAGCAGTCGCCCTCCCGACACCAGTGTCCCAGCTAAGCAGTCGCCCTCCCGACACCAGTGTCCCAGCTAAGCAGTCGCCCTCCCGACACCAGTGTTCCAGCTAAGCAGTCTCCCTGCTAGGCCTTCCCCAGGTCACGTGAGTTTTTGTCAGAGCTTTCCATGGGATGAGTTACCTACGTGGGAAGTGTATTCATTTCATATTCGTGTCCGAGAATCAGAGTGTCTAGTAACGTAATATGATGTCCTAGTAAAGTAAATATAATGTCCTAGTAACTTCAATAGAGGGTGTTATTAATGTGTCCATGTCATGTTCGTAACTAATAAAGAGTTGTAACGAAGTGGTGTTTGAGAAGTCGCCCTTAAGACGTAATAGATGTGTATTGACGTATAAGATACGATAAGTGTACTGACAGTGTAAATATCTATCACGGCCACGCTACTAAAGTCTTCCTCTCTCTTTTACTCTCTTACTAAATATTCTTCCTATATATATATAAATATTCTTCTTGCAAGATCCGTCTTGTTATATTAGGGTGTTATTTTGTTAACTACTGTACTACTGATTTATCTCACCTCACAGAATTAAAAATTTACCTTGTATAAATGCTGTGGAAAAAACATCATACAAGAACATTCGCATGAAAGTTTGTGCAAATGGATACAAGAATAACTAATACTGGTACTGACGAGAATTTATATTTTCCCAGGCTTGATGTTCCACATTGGTTGTCATTACTGAGCTAGCCATTGAATGTCAAGGAGGTTCTGATATTTAATTATGGTACATAATACTGTACTTAACAATGTTGCATCCTTGATTAGCCATAACATCAACAGTATTCCCCTTCATCTAGATACCTTTTTAGATCAGTGTTTATCTTCTATTGCCCACAAATTTGATGTACTTGGATTCTGTGAGACCAAACTCACTAACGATATTGACCATTTGTATATCATTCCTAATTGTAATAGACACTGCGTCAACACGTCACGACACAGTGGTGGTGTCGCCCTATATGTTGATATCAAGTATAACACTTCTGTAAGAGATGATTTAAAGGTTCAGGAGGAGTACATGGAGAGTGTTTTCATTGAATTACGTAACAACACACGAAATATCCTAGTAGGGATAATCCACAGAAGACCCCACACTAATGTAAGGAATTTTCTTGATAAATTTTTGGAACTTATCTCTATCATAAGTTCAGAGAGGAAAGACTGCTACATCACAGGAGATTTCAACCTTGATCTATTAATATCAGAAATCAACACTATAACCAAACCCACCAGAGTAACTGCCACCTCTGCCACTGTGGTAGATCATATCTGGACTAGCAACACTCCTAACAACTTAGCAAGTGGAATTATTTATAACAATATCTCAGATCACTTCCCAGTTTTTGTCATGTATAAAACAGCCACAAGACCTGAAAGGTCTAGTAGAGTCTCAATTCAATACGGAGACTACTGCGCCGACAACATGCTCCTTTTTGAAAACAACCTAATGAATGCTAACTGGGATCTTGTCTATGCCTCCAACAACCCTAACGTGAACAGCTGTAACTTCTCCAGCATCTTCAATGCTTGCTTTGATAAATGCTTCCTGCTCAAGACTAAGTCAGTGAAAACTGTATCCATTTCCAAACCCTATATCACAAGTGAAATTAAGATAATGATAAAGGAAAAACACAAACTCCAAAGGAAATTTGCAAAAAGACCCATAACTTTCGGTGATGCTTACCGAAGTATCAGAAATAATGTAACTCAAGCAGTTAGAAATGCCAGACGTAACTATTATACAAATAAGCTCCAGTCAGCATCAGCCGATAGTAAGAAAACCTGGAATGTCATAAATTCTATTCACAACAGGAACACTCAGCCTTCGGCCCCCCACTCAGCTTTTATGATAAACGATTCAGTTATAACAGAACCCTCCCTCATTGCCAGCCACTTCAATGAATATTTTATTAATGTTGGGAAAAATCTTGCAGAGAGCATCCCTGATCACCATGAGGAATTTAGATCCTATCTGCAAAACAGACAGCAAAGTGAACTATTCTTATCCCCTGTCACAGCAGATGAATTACTGGCCATCATAAAAATGTCCAAAGATGCAGCAGCAGGCAAAGACAACATACCAATGAGCATCATTAAAAAAGTGGCCCTCCTGTTCTCCTCCACATTTGTAACTCCTCCTTCACTAGTGGTGTCTTTCCTGATAAACTGAAAATTGCTGAAGTCCACCCGGCATATAAAAAATCTGGGGACAAAGGTCTCTTCAAGAACTACCGCCCCATATCAGTCCTCCCAGCCTTGAGTAAGATACTGGAAAAGCTAGCATGTAATAGACTAAATTCCTTCTGCAATGCCAATGACATCTTTACAGACTTCCAGTTTGGATTTAGAGCTAGAAGGTTGACTGAGAGTGCTCTGCTATCCTTTACTAATGATACCTTAAATTCCTTTGATGACAGTCAGTTCACAGTTGGTATATTCTTGGACCTCTCTAAAGCCTTCGATACTGTCGACCATACCATCCTCCTTTCAAAGCTTGAACATTACGGCGTTAGGGGCCTGTCCCACAATTGATTTACCTCATATCTGTCCAACAGGATGCAGTATGTCTGTTATAATAACCACCAATCTGACTCCTCGCCTATCTTGTATGGAGTCCCCCAAGGTTCAATTCTCGGTCCAGTACTGTTTTTGTTGTACATAAACGACATAGTCCACGCCAGCCCACTCATAAAATACAACTTATTTGCAGCCGATAGTAATCTCTATGCCAGCAACTCAGACCTCCATTCCTTGATGAGAACTACGAACACTGAATTAACTAAACTCGGGACCTGGGTAATACGTAATAAACTGACCCTAAATCTTGAGAAAACCCACTACACGATCTTTCACAGAAGAAAAAACTTACCTCCAGACTTGAACCCCCTGTACCTTGGTAATATAGTCCTCAAACGCGAACAAAATACTAAATTCTTCGGAGTTATTGTTGATGAGAAACTTAACTGGAGAAACCACATATAAGCCATACACAGTAAAATCAATAAACAGTGCGGTATCAAGTATCACACTCGACAGTCACTCACTGTCACAGCAATGAAAGAAATCTATCATGATCTTGTTTACCAACACCTGATACACTGTCACACACTATGGGGGGGCCTCTGGCTCTTCAAAAACACAATCTCTGGTTACTGCACAAAAGAGAGTTGTATGGACAATGACCTACTTGAAAAAAAAAAAACATTACACAAATGAAAAATTTGCTATATTGAAATTTTTTAAATTCGAAGATATTAACACTTACTACTGTGCCCTCTTTGTTTACAAATCTTGACTGCTGTGCCCTCTTTGTTTACAAATCTATCAATCACTTGCTTGACAATAATTACTTCCAGTTCCGGAATAATCAGAGATACAACTTAAGGCACCCAGAGCTACTAAGACCACCCCCCATCCCCCATGCGCTCCTCTCAGTCCCAGACCTCCATAAAATATCATGGTGTGAAGGTATGGAACAACTTACTCCCACCCATCCGAGCAAAGACTACGCTACCTTCCTTTAAATCATCTCTAAAAAAATATCTGTTGTTGAAGTATTAATATTTCTTGTAAGACTTACTATATTTACAGTACCTGCTTTTATTGTACCACCAAATCCGTTTTATCGGAAATTATCATGTAAATAAATAAGTAATTACCATTGCAATAAACATAATTGCCAACTAGACATAATCCTGAAAACTCTGTCCTCTTGCTCAACCTTATAACTGTACAACCCAGGTTGTACTGCTCCCCCATTATACTTATGTTTTTAAATTCCACTCTAATTTATATGTATATGTATGTGTGTGTGTGTATATGTATGTATATACAGGTGCTCCCCGACTTATGACGAGGTTAGGGACCCAAATCCAGGTCGTAAGTCCGAATGGTCATAAGTCCGAAATAGATAAAAAAAAAAATAAAAATCAATTTTTTTTTTTTTTTAATAAAAAATCTACAATGAAATACAGTACAGTAAAAGTAATAAATAATGAGGAATGGATACAGTACAGTGAAAGTAATAAATACCGTATATCACGGCCTATAAGGCGGCGGGGTGCATAAGACGCCCCCCCCAAATTTCCATTTAAAAAGTAGCTTTTGAGCTCTATTTGCTGTATAAGACCAGTACCCCAAATGTGACACTTACCCACTGACTCAGTAGTCCTTTACCAACCATCCTTGGTTTTTTAAAATAAGGCCAATTCACTTCAAGTAATGTCATCAAATTATACCCGCTGGTGTAGTGTAAACACTAGTGACGTCACTGAAGCGTCTGCTATTTACCGGTAACTGGAACTAATGTCGGTATCGAGGAAAATTTTTCCATTTACTTGAAATGGATTTACCGATTTATTTGTTTATTTATTTATAATATACTGTAACATATTAAACACACTGCAAGTATTTTCTTTCATTTCTACGCTTGCTTCACACGAGATGATCGGTGGTGGGAGTGTTCCCTCGTCTCGGTGGTGTGGCTGTGTTCCGACTATTTATACAACAGGTGGTTCAACAGCAACCACCGTATTCTAATTGTGGTGTTTCATTAGGATTTGAGTGAAAAAGGTTACCGGTATGTACTTACTACATACATTTATTACACAAATATATATATATATATATATATATATATATATATATATATATATATATATATATATATATATATATATATATATACAAAAAATGAATGTTCAATGAATTATTTATGGTGCATGAGGGTACTGGCCACTTCAGACGGGCTATAAATAGCCTTGTTATCTCCCCTCCATCTCACCCCGAGCCAGAAGGAAGCGTCTTGGTAAATGACATGTTTGCTTATTTTCCATTTACTTGAAATAAATTTACCGAATTATTTGTTTATTTATTTATTTGTAATATACTGTAATATATTAAACACACTGTAATTATTTTCTTTAATTTTTGTATTTATTTATAGTTAGTTACTTAAAATAAGGCCAATTCACTTCAAGTAATGGCATCAAATGTTACCAGCTGGTGTAGTGTATACACTAGTGACGTCACTTAAGCGTCTGTAATTAACCGTCGATAGTTTCAAGAATTACCGTATATCGCGGCCTATAAGGCGTCGGGGTGCATAAGACGCCCCCCCCAAATTTCCATTTAAAAAGTAGCTTTTGAGCTCTATTTGCTGTATAAGACCAGTACCCCAAATGTGACACTTACCCACTGACTCAGTAGTCCTTTACCAACCATCCTTGGTTTCTTAAAATAAGGCCAATTCACTTCAAGTAATGTCATCAAATGTACCCGCTGGTGTAGTGTAAACACTAGTGACGTCACTGAAGCGTCTGCTATTTACCGGTAACTGGAACTAATGTCGGTGTCGAGTAAAATTTTTCCATTTACTTGAAATGGATTTACCGATTTATTTGTTTATTTATAATATACTGTAACATATTAAACACACTGCAAGTATTTTCTTTCATTTATACGCTTGCTTCGCAAGAGACGATCGGTGGTGGGAGTGTTCCCTCGTCTCCGTGGTGTGACTGTGTTCTGACTATACAACAGGTGGTTCAACAGCAACCACCTTATTCTAATTGTGGTGTTTCATTAGGATTTGAGTGAAAAAGGTTACCGGTATGTTCTTACTACATACGTTTATTACACAAACATATTTATATATATATATATATATATATATATATATATATATATATATATATATATATATATATATATATATATATATATATATATATATATATCTTGATAAAATCACACGGGAAAATAGAAACAACGGAGTACCTTAGCTTTCGTCTTTATTCAAGACATCTTCAGAGGCAACTGGATTACATGGACAGAGAGAGGCTTAAATATACAGGGTGACCTAAAAACATGAGGTCAGGTCAAAATGATGACATCCACTAATCCCCACACCAACACACGTAGAGGAGCTTAAGAGAAGGGTGGTGACGTGACTAGTCAAGTCAGATCAGAAAAAAGGGGACCCACAAAATAACTATCATACATCTAGATCAAAGGTTTTTAAAGCATTTTTAACCTTGGGCCACTGACAAATAAATTTATGTAACATATTATCAGTTTTGAACTGACCATCACTAAGGTTTATTGATTTTAATTCCTTAATCAAACTAGCTTCAACAAGAAGTCTTTCAGTGACACAAGATGATTTGAAAACTTCTAAGCTTTTTTCCCAAGCAATGGGGTGATTATTATTCCTAACATGAACGAACAAGGCACTGCTTTCAGATGCAGTTCTAATATTATACTTATGTTGTTTGATTCTGAGCTGCAGTGTTTTTCCTGTCTGACCTACATAATTACAATTACATTTGCTACATGGAATACAATAAACACTACCATTTACATTCAAACTTGGGCTATTCCTTATTAACATATTAGTAATGGTTGAGTCATACTTGAAAACAACATTAATATTTAGAAGCTTGAGGGACCGAACTAACGGGACAAATTCATTACGATAGGGCAGAGTCAAAATATTCTTAAGTGTAGGAACTTGTCTGGTTTGAGAGGAATGAAAGGATTTTTTAGCCCTATTAAAACAACGATCAACAAACACAGAAGGGTACCCAAGTTTATGTGCAATAGAACGAATGTGTTTCAATTCATCGTCAATAAATTCAGAGTCACAAATACGCAGACATCTTAAAAACATAACAGAAAAAACTGACATTTTGGTAGACTCAAGGTGATTCGATAAAAAGTGAATGAAACTGTCTACCTGTGTGGGCTTTCTATATACCTTGAATTTATAGTTTTGGCCATTTCTCATGATAAGCATATCAAGAAATGGAAGGGATTCATTTATTTCTCTTTCAATTTTGAACGTGATACTAGGGACAATATATATATTTATATTTATTTATATATACGTATATATATTTATAAATATATATATATATATATATATATATATATATATATATATATATATATATATATATATAAATATATATATACTGAATATACTATGTACAACAAATGAATGTTCAATGAATTATTTATGGTGCATTAGGGTACTGGGCCACTTCAGACGGGCTATAAATAGACTTGTTATCTCCCCTCCATCTCACCCTGAGCCAGACGGAAGAGCCTTGGTAAATAACATTTGTTTGCTTATTTTCCATTTACTTGAAATAAATTTACCGAATTATTTGTTTAATTATTTATTTATAATATACTGTAATATATTAAACACACTGTAATTATTTTCTTTAATTTATAAACTGTTTTGCGACAAAGGAATGTTCTCCAGTAGTGTTTCATTAGGATTTGAGTGAAAAAATATTACGTACTTACTACATACATTTATTACACAAACATATATATATATATATATATATATATATATATATATATATATATATACCGTATATACTCGTCTATAACCCCCCTTCGTATATAGGTCGACCCCGATTTTATGATCAAGAAATCGTTAATTTATGATATTCCTCGTTTATAGGTCGACCCACGTTTTTGAGGGTAAAGGAACAACAAAACCTTCAGGAAAACACTACGTCCTATAAACTTGTTTACCATTTATTATCACGACACTTTACACTGAAACGCGGGTAGTTTCAACAAAAATATTGGATATTTCCATTCAAGTATTTATTCAAGTCAATTAGGAGGGAATATTATTGTAATACAACAGTTTTTTAACTAAACCATTCGAAAAGTGATTACGGTAACATCTTTTGAACGAAAGAAAAGCGAAAGTCATTGTTTTCGTCACGATTTGATCCCACTTTCCACTTTAATACATACGTCATTTCAGCAAAAATATTACATTCCCGTGAGTGTATTATATCAAGCACAGTATGAATAGAATATCATTGTAATATAACAGAATTTTAACCGAAAACTATTAAAAAAACGAGTAACATCTCAAGAACATCGGAAGCTTAGGTAAAGTCTTTTGTTTTCGTCATGTATTTTATCCTATTTTACATTGAAATACATCACGTTTCAGCAAAACTACTATTTATTTCCGAGAATATATTCATTCAGGCGCAGTTTAGGTAAAATATACGTGTGATGTAATAGTTTTTTAATTGAAAACGATTCGAAAAACACGTACCCTCTAGCCCTGTTCAAGGAGAGGACTGGGAGAAGCTGTTTGGTGCTGCAGACGATGACAAGGAAAATGATTTGGATGGATTTTAATGAAAATATTCAGAAATATGGTATCGTAATATTTATTCAAGTCAATTAGGATATTATTGTAATATAATACAACAGTTTTTTAACTAAACCATTCGAAAAGTGATTACGGTAACATCTTTTGAACGAAAGAAAGCCAAAGTCATTGTTTTCATCACAATTTTATCCCACTTTCCACTGTAATACGTATGTCATTTCAGCAAAAAATATTACATTTCCGTGAAGGTATTATATCAACCACAGTATGAATAGAATATCACTAATATAACAGTATTTTAACCGAAAACTATTAAAAATACGAGTAACATATCTTGAACATCGGAAGGTTAGGTAAAGTCTTTTGTTTTCATGTAGTTTATCCTAATTTACATTGAAATACATCACGTTTCAGCAAAACTACTATTTATTTCTGAGAATATGGAAATGTAATATTTTTGCTGAAATGACGTACGTATTATAGTTGAAAGTGGGATAAAATCGTGACAAAAACAATGACTCGCTTTCTTTCGTTCAAAAGATGTTACCGTAATCGCTTTTCGAATGGTTTTCAGTTAAAAACTGTTATATTACAATAATATTCTATCCTAATTCACTTGTGATGTAAAAGTTTTTTAACTGAAAACGATTCGAAAAACACGTGTACTGTCTAGCTGATACGGCAGAGCCCTGGTCGCGGAGGCTTTGTGTTTGTATCGGCCCTTCTTAAGCAGCTTTTAATTTTAGCGTACGTTGAAATTGTGTTTACCGGTGTATTCTTATTTTCTTGCTTCTTATTTTCCAGAAATATGACAAGTTTTTATATAATACAATGTTACGGTACTTTTAATTTACAAGTATTCATTTTTAAAAATATAGAACACACCAAACAAATACTAGTACGGATATTTGCGTGACTCTCCCGCCAAAAAAGACCAAACAGCTGGTACTCTCTCCCTCAGCCCTACCAAAAATAGCCCAACATCTTTCTTGTTTATTCTCTTCCAATTTCTCACTTTAACCGGTATTTTTTACTTCATATTGCCTACATCAGATAAACTACAGTAATTGAGGTTAGATATTGTTATAAATTTGATTACCGGGTCCTGGCAGGTACCGTTAGAACCACCTGACCCTACCAACAGTGTTGCAAGTCAGACAGCATTTTTTTTTTTTTACATTTTTGGTGTCTCCATTTGTTAATTTTTTTTCTGTGGGATTTGCACAATAGTATACTGTTTTACCTACAGTATTGTAAAACGATTTGGGAAAAGAAATACTCGGTAACTTAAAATTTTAAAAGGAAAATTTTGAAACTGGCAACTGTGTGTAGATGATCTGACTCGCATCATATTATGTCATCACGATTAGCCCACGTGTATACTTTATGTTTTACATCCTCCTGTGCATACCATACCATGCATTTGGCTACTTTGGGCTTGCTATGATGACGCAAGAGATCTGCCCTGGCAACTGTACCGACACTCACAGCTGGTGGTGCGTTGGTGCGTCGTTTCCATTGTTTACTGGTAAATATTTTTCAACCTAACGAAACTATTACCCGTATAGAGGTCGACCCCCAACTTTTTGCCAAAAAATTTGGTCTTAAGAACTCGTGCTATACACGGGTATATACGGTATATATATATATATATACATATACATATATATATATACATATATATATATATATATATATATATATATATATATATATATATATATATATATACACATACATACATACATACATACATACATACTTTCTGCCTCATTTCCACACAATTGCAGTTTCAATTGTTCCTCTTACTTTGACAACACAACATACATAAAGTATATTATTAATCAGTTTTGATCTTTTTTTTTAATTTTTGTATTTATTTATAGTTAGTTACTTAAAATAAGGCCAATTCATTTCAAGTAATGGCATCAAATGTTACCCGCTGGTGTAGTGTAAACACTAGTGACGTCACTTAAGCGTCTGTAATTAACCGTCGATAGTTTCAAGAATTAATGCACTCATTTACTGAATATTCTTTGTAAAAAAATAAAATTTAAATCAATTATTTATAGGAGATAAATATTATTATCAGTAAATATACCGATACCCGGTATGCATTACTGACCACCTCCACGGCTAAAAATAGCCCAATCTCGCGGTCACTTTCCCTTTTTTCTTGTCTCCTCACTGGCAAATGGGGGGGGGGGGGGGGGGGGGCGTGTGATGATAGCTGTGTTTATTACAGGGGTATAAATCCCTTTTACGGTATGTTAGACAGGTTTATAATACATTTTTATTATTTTAATATACCGGTAATCTTAATTTGAATCCAGCTTGCCAAACGTAAGTTTCAGTATAAAATAATTAGTGGTAAGACCTTGTGAGTGGCTTACGATGTTTTCATCACCACTCTTGACACACTAAACCACAATATTTAAGAGGTAAGAATTTTAAACTTGGGGGTTTAGACGACCCCCTAACTTTGGGCAGATTTTTTTAATGTTCAAATTTCGTCTTATAGGCCGTGATATACGGTAATGAGGAATGGATACAGTGTGACTGAGCACTTACCTTTAATGTAGTCAGCTGAATGCACATGGGGCCCCCATAATTTTCTAATTATATATGGAGACTACATTAACTGGAAACGTTTGGTATAGAAAATGCGTGCGTCATTTGAAAAAAAAAAAAATGGTCGCAACTGCGGTGGTCGTAAGTTCCGACGGTCGTAAGTCCAAGCAGTCGTAAGTCGGGGACTACCTGTGTGTATATATATATATATATATATATATATATATATATATATATATATATATATATATATATATATGCAAGTAAATCACTGTAGGTGCGCGTGATCTAGGTATATGCTGATAACCACCAGGAAAGTGGTTATCAGCATATATATATATATATATATATATATATATAGATATATATATATATATATATATATATATATATATATATATATATATATATATATATGTATATATATATATGTAGTATATATAGTATATATACACACACACATATAAATGCACACACACAGTGGTCCCTCGGTTAACGAGCGCCTCGGGTAACGAGATTTCGGTTAACGAGTTACCTTCCATAAGATTCTTAACTTCGGTTAACGAGCAATCCCTCGATTAACGAGTTTTTTACGAGCCGACCTACACATGTTTTAGCTTGCATTTGGCGGTCCACCAGCTGTAGTATTAGTCCGCCAATACAGTAATCGGTTCTAGGGCTTAAATTCCTTACCCTTTTAGTAAATATCATGAAGTTTATACTATTCAATAATTTTAAAAGTTTAATATTAAACTTTTTTCGTCATTTTAAAAATTATTGAACATAATTGAAGGTAAGGTCACTAGTTTGTGGCACGCCATCCAGCCTGTCAACACAGCATACAGGCGTCAGTCTTTGTATCTTTTCAGTGGAGGTAACATCTTGCTTGAAACTCTCTTCAACTAAATGCTTTTTTTCTGTGTTTACAAGCAAATTATTGGTCATTTTGAAATTTATTTTACATATTGACAAAATATAATGCAGTGCAGTGTTGATTTAAAGAAAATAATCTTGAATTACACCAAGAGAACTAAAATTTTATGGGTGAAATGGCACCATGGGGTGACTTCTCTGCCACCCTAATGCCTTCTCTTCTCCCTTCTCCTCCATCCCCATTCTAATTCCCATCATCATCATCCAGGAGCCTTCTTCATACACACCTCAAAGTAAGTGTACTTTACTACCTTTTTTGTTGAATTTAGGCAATTTTCGGTGAGCTGGAACCAATTACCCAAAAACCCATTGAAACAATGGTTTCGGTTAACAAGTTTTTCGGTTAACGAGCAACCGGTTCTGTTTCTAGAGATCCCTACGGATCCGTGGTCTCCTCCTTCTCTGTGGGAACCTAGCCGCAGGAACTCCCCCTGGGTTCCCGGGACTGGCCAACCTTTCTCTTCCCTCTGGTTCTGAATCTGATGAAGACTCACAAGGTGGAGCCTGAATGTCATTCAACTTCGTAAACATATCCCTACCCACGAACCTTTTCACTTTCTCTGCTGCTCTTTTGATTATCTCTGTTTCATCTGATACGTTTGTGAGTTCATAGGCGGCACCGTCTCGGATGATATCAGTTACTGTATACGGGCCCCTCCATTTGGCGTTCAATTTCCTACTAGTACCTGGAAGAGGTACTTCAGCCCTCACCCGTACCATTTGTCCCAACTGGACTTCTTCGTTCTTCCTATCTCTATTGGCTCGTTGTCTGATTTCCTTTGACGTTCTCTCGGAAGTCTCTCTTATCAATCGGTGAGCTTCTCTTAACCCCTCACTACTTTCACTTTCTATTATGGATAACCCAATACCCACTTGTCGGTGAGCTTGACGTGAGAAAAAGGCAAAGTGTGGCTGTACTCCAGTAGTTGAGTGCACAGCCGTGTTCAATGCACATTGCACGGGACCTAAGAACTTGGGCCAACGTCGGGGGTTGTCTCCACTCAGGATGGCAAGGAGGGTTTTAAATGTTCGGTGCATTCTTTCTGTAACACTGTTGCCTCGGGGTTGGTATGGCAAAGTGAAATATGAACTAATGTTGCTCATTCTACAAAAACCCTGCGGTAAATTCCCCTCCATTATCGGCAATCACAGTCTTAGGGCTGCCAAATACATTAGTGAATTTCTCAAATTCTCGGGTAACTTCTTGGGTCGCTTTAGTTCGAAGGGGGTAGAAGTTAACAAATCTAGAGTAATGATCGAGGACCGTCAACACATATCGGTACTCATTGACCCCAGCATGCATGTCAGTCAGATCGACAGAAACTCGCTCGAGAGGCTTGGAAACTATCGGTAAGACCTGCCATTTCTGGGTAAGACCCTTAGTCCCCTTGAATTTCTGACAGCTTTCACATGACTTCACAAAGTCTATACAATCCTAACGGTAGTTTGGCCAATAGAATAGACTTTCTGTCTTGGCAATGGTTTTCCACTGCCCTAAGTGACCTGACTTTGCACTATTGTGTACTAACTTTAAGGCGGCTTCACGTAAATGATCAGGTACTACTAAGCAATAGAGTAAGGCTTTGTCAATCAGTTCTTTTACTAGATATAAAACTCCATCTATCACTTAAAACTTATCAATGGCGGTTTTAGGGTATCTGTGCCTTGGTAACTTTTCCCCATTCAAATACTGCAAGAGCTCTTTCCACCGTGGTTCTTTCTGTTGTTCTAGTCCAAGCTCTGCAGGGGTTACCGGTATTTTGAATTTGGACCTGCAATATTTCTTTCTTATCACCTGTAGCTTGATGAAATTGAAAAATTTGATCATAACAAACTGAACAATCCATAAGTGAAAATAGGTTATTTGAGACACAGCTGCCATGAATTATGCAAGCCATATGAGGATCTATCTTAGTAATCCAAATGGCTCTACATTTTTTTATAATTACATGTAGTATTGCCCCCTTGGGTCTTAGGTGAAACTACTACTACTGAATTCAATTTCTCTACTGACAGACAATTCCTTGTATGTAGTGCCTGAGCTAAACTTTCTAGTCCTTGTAGCTCATCACTCAATACTATCAATTCCTTGTATGAATTGTATGAGCTAAACTTTCTAGTCCTTGTAGCTCATCACTCAATACTATCAACTCCTTGTATGTAGTGTATGAGCTGAATTTTCTAGTCCTTGTAGCTCATCACTCAATACTATCTAGGAGGACACCGTGAGTCACATTATATCATTATAAAAATATAAGGGAGAAAACATTTTCTCCCAACTTAATCAATATGACTCAAAATTATCATATTATTAGTAAGTTAATTCATTAAGATCTCTTATTGTTATATAAGTCACTCATTTGACAATTATAAACATTTAACCCACCATGATGTATCTCTTTCCCGACTCAATCTCAAATATCCCTTAGCTCAATGAATTGTTTTTTTTTTTTTTTTTTTTTTTTTTTTTTTTTTTTTTTTTTGACAAAATAATTTCATTTAGAACATTTTATTTAGAGGGATCATCAAGATCTCTCTTTGTTGCCAATCAGGGGCACAGACATTATCCCCCAAGTAATAACTTAAGCGAGAATCTCTACGTGCGCACTATCACCCGGCAGGGTTGACAGTGCTGAGTCGTTAACATAGCACTCTATTGGCAACAGCGTTCACTATTACTCTAGCAATACTTATTGGGTTGAGAATTCCACCCTGAATTGTTCTCATATAACCCATATAAGGATGTAAAGTCCATTTCAACATAACTCTAGATTGCTAGGAAGACCGGAAGGTCAACATTCCGGAAGGAACGCTAAGTCTAGCAGCCTCGCTAAAGTTCGCCTGGAAAGACTGAACCCGCTACTGAGGACATCAAAAATAAAGTTATGATGAGAAAAACTCAAATCTGGTTTTTATGCTGAGAGCAATTTTAATTATAATATAAGAAAACCGAGGGCAGAAGCCCAAAGGTTTTTGTGAACGAACATAAGAAAAGGAAGAGAGAGAGTCATAGCATTCACACTAGCACGTGAATAATTGGGACAAAGAAAACTGTAGACAGTCTACATATATATGTATATGTAATATTCAGAACTTTCAGTATAATTTCAAACGCCGCGCCATTGGCGATACTGAGTTTTCAAGGTCGACTGAGCTAGGAGCGCTCCTACACGTAGTGAGAGGTTTTGGAACTAGGCCTATACGATATTAAATGTAGTGTACCGAATTAATAATGATGCGATTCATGAAGTTAAGGGACTATTATTGAATTTTAAATTATTATAGATCGTTTATCAGTCTGAATAATGTTACGGGTGTCCCAAGAAAGTTATTAGTAGGCGGAAAATATGTAACGTTGGCCTAAGCTAATGCCTTGAGAGGACACGAGGCTGGCTGGCTCTCAGTCAGACGACAGCGGTCGAACAGAGAGGACAGACTGTGCGTCAGAGAGGACGAAACGGTCACGTGGTCTAGTCACCTGTGTTGCGCTATTGCAGTATAACAAGTAAGTCTCATTCGATCTCAGACAGGGTTTAGATAGGGCAGTGATAAAGTTAACGAGCTAACAGTGAGTTCATTTCAGGGTTTCCGTCAGAACCCACTTGACTGCGAGAGATTGACTGCCGTTTGAGACTGCCGTTGATGATTGATGATTAGCGATTGTCGCAGTTGGAACGATCAGTGCAGGCTTGTCGCTGGTCATCCGGGTTAGCCAGAGATCTCCGAAGTGAAACCAGCTGTCTGGGTGCACAACTGACGATCGTCTGGGGTCGCCAGATCTCTTCTACCTTGGCTCGCAATATCACATATCTTCAAGCAGTTAGTGAAAACCTTTTACTACGAGAAGCTAAAGCTTCTCTCCACTGAACAAGGGCTGATTGGCTCACTGTCTTCTCGCCCATGGATGCACTGAGAGTACACTGAGGCTGTCTGAGTAAATTAATGGTCACACACTGAGACCAGGAGTCTAGGGGATACCTAGAGAAACATTTTATCTCCCTTATTATGGGTGTATGTTGAGTTGGGTGAAGCATGATTCACGGGTATTGGTGGACCCAGTAACTTCTTAATAATAGTGATAATATTTTTGTGTGTAGTTAATATTTCTTAAATAATTTTGATAATATTGTTTTAATGCTTGTGTCACTAATTGAAACCAGAGAATGAGGGAACTGTTTTTCAGATAAGTTTTCTCCCTTCTGTGTAAGTGATACTGTGATTTAGTTCCTTTAATGCATTTAATATTTCTTAATAATTTCAATCTCAGGTATAACCTTTATTCCCTAGAGTAGTGTTTGAGTTAGGTTAGGAGGTGTGCATTTGTTGGGGTAATATTATTTTGTTGAGTGCCCTTAAGGCCTATTCATGGTGGGTTTAATATTTTCTTATTTTATTACCATTTTCTCAGTGGTTGATGTTATTTTGTTGAAAGCCCTTAAGGCCTGTTTCATGTGTGCAAGCAACAATTCTTAATACTATTTTGAATTTATTGCTGTCTAATGAGGCATTGTCTGAGTTTCTAATAATTTCAACATCATGTATAACTTTTATTCCCCAGAGTAGTGTTTTAAGTTCAGGTTAAGAGGTGCGCATATGTTGGTGTCCCATTATTTGATTGTGTCTGTAGTGTTGGAGGGAATATAAGTGTCTAAATTTTACAGTGTGTCTCATTCATCTCAGTCACAGATGCTATCCTTCCACGGGTCACGGAGAATTCATTTTGCTAGTAAATTTAAGTGTTCTTGTGCTGGTTTGGGTTTTTTCTCAAAGGGGCCCTTCCACTGCAATTTCCATCTAATAATTAATAGTGCTGGTTCAGGTTTTTTCTCTAAGAGGCGCTTCCACTGCAATTTCCATCTAATAATTAATAAACCTTAAGTCATGTGAGAAATTTAATTTCCAGTAATGCCGACCGGTTACATGTATATAAGTAGATATATTCACATATTCTCTTTCAGTGAAGACGAGCCCGGGAGGGCGCAGCGACATTCACTGAATGACTTAAAGGCAAGGGATAGTCACAACGATCTAAACGACTTCACAAAGAAGACGTGTTGTTGTCGCCAAGACTGAACAGAGATCGATAAGAAATTGTACCAATTACAATAATTGAGAGACATAACAAAATAGGTCACTCTACTTCATCACTGTGCTAATAAGTACAAATACCGTATATAAAATCCTCGCGGAGCTTAGTATTTCAGCAATTATAACACAAATTCGCAGAGCTCTCCATTGTGTTTACTTATGGCTCTACCGCCAGGCAAGAGATGAAGGTGGCAGTGCGTGCGATGGAGGGGTGAAGGAGGGGGTTTCGACAATTGCAATTAAATGCCAGGTAGCGACGTGTACTCCTAATATTTCTTATTAAGTAATTATTAGATGTTTTAATTGCCTGTATGTTGGCCTGGCGAGTTATTACTAGGCATTAGCATACCTAGGTTAAAGCTAAGCATCGCATTCTGGGATTGAACAAAAATATTATTTTTACTCTGATAAAAAGTAAAGGATCAGGTGAGAAAAATCAACAGCTTGAACAATTTGTGTAACCAATTGCTGTACAGTATAAAGTTACCTACCGTTTATTTCAGTAACCATGTTGTAATATAGCTACAATACTACCAGCACAGTAGAACGTCAATATAACACGAGATACGTTCCAAGAGAGGTCGCTTTAAACCGAATTCGCACTAAATCGAAGTGTTGTATCAATGGAATAATTTAGTTTGGTACTTGAGAGAAACACAATATACTAAAAAGACTGACAGTCTACCCAGATGCACCTCAGCCCATCTCGTAGAATAAACAAAACATTGTTTTTTGTAGTACAGTACTGTATTATGTTAAAACAAACACTCGTAAAGCAACACATCTAAAATTAACGGATGCGAAATGGTCTGTTTACTGGCTGGGAAGATGGAGGGGGGGGGGGGAGGAAGGTGAGGTGATATTTTTGACAGTTGATGCTAAGGTCTAGTGCTTATTTATTTATCTGTCCTTAAGAGTGACTTTAAGTTTTCTCTAACTGACCTGGGAGAATATAATTAACATTGCTGAAATTCTTATAAGATAGTGATTAGTTTGAATATATACAAGTACATGCTATAGTTCGCATTAGACATACAAATTTTAATTTTAATTAATTACAAAGAGCTAAATTATTTTATCTCTTGTGCAAAATATATGACATTTATATTCAAATTATTCTCTGTCTTGCAAGGCTTCTAGCAATGCAAATTATATTCTCCTAACTTTAGGGGTGACAGTGAAGCGTTTTGACAGTTGGGGGCTGAAGGTCTAGTGAAGTATTTACCGTATTTGTTTATTTATGTCCATTAGATTGATTTTTTTTTTTATAAAATGTCACGGAAGTGACCTGGGAGAACATAATTTACATTGCTGGAATTCTTATAAGACAGTGATTAATTTGAATATAATCATGCTATAGTTTGCACTAGACAAAAATTTTAAAAATCATTTAGTACATTATTTTAAGCACATGTACAGTACAGCTTTGGCCTTAGGACAGTGTAGCATGCCCAGAAAAACATTAGGCGCGAATTTTAAAATATGATGCGCCAGATTGACTCGAGGAAAATAGCAAAGATTCGCTTTAAATTAAAACATTGTCCTTATTTGTGGGTGTCGCTGTAAATCAATAATTTAAAATTGAATCGCTTTAAATCGACGTTTTACTGTATACAGTATATTTGCATGAATTTTGTTTTAAGGAAAATGACAAATGCCTTTTTTTAAAGTTTTGAGTTGCCTTTTTTTAGTATTTTTCTTATTTGTCTGCCCATTTTCTTTTAGATTATGAGCACCCAAACATCTGGGTTTTACTAATAATTCTAATATACACAAATTTTTTTTATTTAGGTAAAGATGCAATTGGAAGTGGCCATATGTGTCATCAAGATCATTTTCTTGTAAGTAGGAATCCAAGTTGATTACTGTAAGTTGTAAGTGAACTAAAAGATATTCAGTGTCCATCCCCTTTCTTATTTAATTAATGGAAATTTCTGTGCTGTACTTGTATAAAATCATGTCATTATTATGAAAATTTTTATATGTTGTACTTGTATTAATTCTATGAAATAATATTAATTCTATGACATATTGTCAGGGTCATTGTGACAGCAGAGTTATATGAAAGCAATTGAAATGTAAAATTACACCAGTATATAAACTTAGTAACCTGAAAGATGTCACGTTTTACCTCACTTGGCTTACAATATACAGGAGTAAAAACTTTTTCCACTGAAATTTATTGTTCTTTGAGCATTGTGCTAAGTTTTCTTGGTAAACTGCATCATGATGGTGTTAATAACCAGTTAGTGTTGCAAGAGTTGTAGTGAACTTCCTGGTTAATGTGTTGTTGGTGTTATGGGAGTCTTAAGTTATGTTCTAGGAACTACAGTACTTCTCTCCTCTCTGTTTTTGACATTTCAGCAGAATGGTTTTGATTATTATGAATTAATGTTCTGTTAATGTTCCAGGTCAGCGATGGTGTTTATCCCACTCGTCACAAAATACTACCACAACCAAGGTATAGAAGATATCACACACAAAATGAAGGATGAGACTCAGCTAAAGATAGATATAAGGTCCTGCCAGCTAAAGACAAACATCTCAAAGAAGGAGGTTGATTATTTGACAAAGCAGATCCTAGCAGTGGAAGAAATGTATCGTGAATTAAGGAGGGAGCTTGAGAAAAAACTTTCAGGGGATACAAGTATGTAAAGTATATTTAAGTAATTTAAAATATTTTTATGACTTGTGGATCACTAATGAGTAACCCTTGGTTTTACAGGATACTGAAGCCTCATTAGAGAGAGTAACTCTTCATAATGAAAGAATTAATGTCAGCAAGCATTATTTTTCAGTTTACTTAATTGCTATAAAAAACTGATTCATTGAGATACATCTGGGGTACAATAAAGGGAACAGGTGATGTAGTGATTGCCTCTAACAGCTGATGAATCATTGGGTCGAGTCAAAACTTTCAGTGGATAGAAGAGTATGCATATTCTCTCTCAATCTGCCATTTGTAAGCTTGTTCCTTTACACCCATGTTGTTTATTAACCCCTTCACTATTGGAACTCCAATTTTAGTTCAATATTTTATTTGGTTAACACTAGATAATTTTATTGAGTTCAGAGGCCTCACCGTACACAAGGGTTTAGTGTCTAATTTCACCTCTAAAATCACACTCTTTGTTATTTTACTTATAAGATGTGCTTGGTGAAACACTTGTGTTTTATTATGCTCATCATGCATGAGCTGGGGTGATATTAAAGCAAATACAGTGGTCCCTCGGTTAACGAGCACAATCCGTTCCAGCAGGTTGCTCGTTAACCGAAAATCTCGTTAACCGAAATCATTGTTTCAATGGGTTTTTGGGTAATTAGTTCCACCTCACCGAAAATTGCCTAAATTCAACAAAAAAGGTAGAAATTTACACTTACTTTGAGGTGTATATGTAGAAGGCTCCTGGATGATGATGCTGTTGTGAATTTGAAGTGGGAGGTGGAGGAGGAGAAGGGAGAAGAGAAGGAAGTGGAGGTGGAGGAGAAGCATTTTACTGCTTCTTGGAAGGTGAGTCACCTTCCATGAAAATACGAGGAACCTCTGGACTGACAGATTCTCCACCATGAACATCCTCTCTCCTTCTTGAAGTGGAAGGCTGAGGGCTGAGGGCTAGCATCATCCTCTTTCCTTCTTGAAGTGGAAGGCTGAGGGATAGCATCTTGTTCCCTCTGCCTTTTACTGAAGAAAGTGTCAATTGTTTAAAGAAGGAGACCATTGTCTCCTCAACATGACACAAAGTTAGTTCAGATTTTTCCACATCTGGGTGCTTTGAAGCCAGTTCCCTGAGCTTCTCCCAGTGGTAAATCACATCTTTCAACTCTTTAGTTGACATATGGTCATCACTTTCCATTTCCTCCTTACCACTATCAGCCTCTACCTGTAACATCTCATCCAGTTGCTTCAAGTCATCAGGAGTAAATTCCTCCTCATGAGACATCACAAGCTCTTCCACATCCTCCTCCTCCACTTCAAGGCCCAATGACTGACCAATGGACACACTCTCCTGGTCCAACTGTGTGTCATCCTGAAATCCCTCAAAATCATGGACTACTGATGGCCACAGTGCCTTCCATGAAGAATTGAGGGATCTAGTGGAGACTTCTTGCCATGATGACACAATCAATTTTACAGCCTCCAGGATGTTGAATTGTGTCTTCCAGAACTGTTTCAGTGTTAGTTCAGGATCATTGGAAGTTGCCTGATGACACCTCCTAAACATTTTCTTCATGTACAACTTCTTGAAGTTGCTGATCACATTCTGGTCCATTGACTGTATGATTGATGTAGTGTTGGGAGGCAAAAACAGCACTTTCACAAAGTCAAATTGATACTCCAAAGTTCTGGCAAGTTCAGTGTCATGACCAGGAGCATTATTCATGAGGAGAAGAGCCTTTAAAGGGAGTTTATTGGTGGTTAGGTAGCTCTTGACAGAAGGGCAAAACACCTCAACAGCCCATTCATTAATGAGCTGTCTTGTCACCCATGCCTTACGGTTGGACTTAAAATAAACTCCAAGCTTTGCTCTTACCACTTTCTGTTGCTTGAACACCCTGGGGTTTTCAGAGTGGTAGACAAGCATAGGCTTCAGTCGGAAATCCCCTGAAGCATTGACACCAAGCAATAGAGTGAGACGGTCGTTCATGGGTTTATGCCCAGGTAAAGAGGCTTCATCTCCGGTGATGAATGTTCTTTTGGACATCTTTTTCTAGAACAGCCCAGTTTCGTCCACATTGAACACTTGCTGTGGAAGATAATTTACTTCTTCCATCAGTTCTTTAAATTCCACTGAAAACTTTGCTGCCCCTTCCTTATTAGCACTAGCAGCCTCACCATGCTCAATAACACTGAAAATGTCATTTCTTTTCTTAAATTTTTCGAACCAGCCTTTGCTGGCCCGAAAATCTTCAAATTCTGTGCCTGAAGAACCAGGTTGATCTGTCTTTAATGTTCGTAAATCTCCCTGGCTCTTTCACAAATGAATTCAGTAGAAACTGAATCACCTTTCATCTGTTTTTCCCCAATCCAGATGAGAAGTAACCTCTCAGTTTCTGCAATTAGGGCTCTACCTTTAAGCACTGGTATATTTGTCTCTCACTTTCACTTCTTTAAATTTGTCTTTCTCTGCAAGAATTGTCACCACAGTTGATGTCGACATGCCATATTCTTTGCTTAGCGCATTTGTTCTAATGCCTTCTTCATGTTTCTTAATAATTTCCTGCTTGGTTTGGATTGAAATCTCTTTTCATGATCTCTTAGGGCCCCATGCTGGATTTAAACAATGTCAACACGTGATCTTTTAAGTTTAAAGTAGCTGTAAATAAAGAATATTTTCTTTAAAATAACACTGCACTGCGCTATATATTGTCAATATGTAAAATAAATTTCAAAATTACTAATAATTTGCTTGGAAACACAGAAAAAAGCATTTAGTTGAAGAGAGTCTCAAGCAAGATGTTACCTCCATTGAAAACAGAGAGAGACTAATGCTTGTTTGGTGTGTTAAAAGGCTGGATGGCATGCCAGAAACTAGTGACCTTATCTTCAATTATGTTCAATAATTGTTAAAATGACTAAAAAAATTTATATTAAACTTTTAAAATTATTGAATAGTATAAACTTCTTGATAGTATGGAATTTAAGCCCTAGAACCGATAACTGTATTGGCGGACTAATACTACAGCTGGTTGACCGCCAAGTGGAAGCGAAAACATGTTCAGGTCGGCTCGTAAGAAACTCGTTAATCGAGGGATTGCTCGTTAACCGAATTTAAGAATCTTATGGGAGGTAACTCGTTAACCGAAATCTCGTTAACCGAGGCGCTCGTTAACCGAGGGATCACTCTACAGTAATAGCTCCGTTAGCCGGAATCTCTCAAACACGGAAATCTGTGATACCTATACAGTACTGTAGTTGGAATTGAAATTTGCTTTGAAAATAATTCCCAAAGCCGGAATTTTCCAAAAATTTTCAGCTTCGGTAACAAATTTTCCGAGGTTGAAAATGGGGAGCATTTTCTGAAAACGTCTTGAATAAAGACAAAAGCTGAAGTTTGGGGGGGGGGGGGTACCTGACCGGACATGACTCAATGTCAGGTGGGGATTAGTGGTCTCATATTACTGACCTTTGATGGAATGTCAGGTCACTCTTTCTTGGGTGGGGGATTAGTGGGTCTCATGACCTGAAGATGTCTTGCATAAACACGAAAGCTAAAGTATTTTTAGGGAGATTGTGATAAGTATATGAGCAAAGTTGTATCCCTTCAACATTACAAAACATTTTAAAATATGGAGTGAGAAAGCAGAAAGGTGTGGGTGATGAGAGAGATGGAGTGAAAGGAGTGTAACATGTACCAGTGCTGCCAAGCAATAAGCTCCTCAACAGCTGATCTTTTAATTCGCCTCCATGCAGTCACACAACAAGACCTTCACTGGATGCTTGTTGTCTTAATTCCTCTGTGTGTGTGTGTGTGATAATAAACGGTTTATTGAAAAAGCTTGCAGCCCGAAGGCTGAAAATATACATTGGACATAAATGACTTATTACATACATTGGTGGTTTAACAAAAGCCTTCATTAGAGAAAGGTGAAGGAACATACAGTGAACATACAGATTAATGTTTACACACGTAGATCATGTGAGCTGAGGTGTTGAACAGCAGACATGTAGTGTAGTAACTCCCTCACAGATGGCGTTGTGAGGGGCATCACGTGGAGTACTAGTTCCCTCACAGGTGGTGTTATGAGGGGCTTGACGTGGTGTAGTAATTCTCTCACAGATGGTGTTACAAAGGGCCTGATGATGAAGTAGTTCCCTCACAGATGGTGTATGAGGGGCCTGATGATGTAGTAATTCCCTCACAGATGGTGTTATGAGGGGCCTGATGTGGTGTAGTACTTCCCTCACAGATGGTGTTATGATTGATTGATACGTTTATTGAGATACAAAAAAAAAACATTAATACAGTTGCTCCTCCTATTACGCAGTCCCACAATCCGCGTTTCACCGTTAACGCGGTGCCTTGCCAGAACCTAACATTTTCACATTCCGCGGTCGTGAACCCCATTACGCGGAGAGCGGCTGGCAAGCCGCGCCATTTTTGGATCCAAACCTCCCGCCATCCGCCATGTTGTGTAAGAGGCGCGAAAATGGTGCGCACAAGGTCGCCCAGTCATCAAAACATTACCGAGTTCTTCACCCGCCACCCACTACAGCCGGCCCAAGTCAGTGATAGTGATAATTATAGTGAGGATATGGACTTATATGAACTTTGGGGGGTTTGACAAAGAGGCCCTGCAAGCCTCTGTGGTGGATAGTGATACAATTGATACAAGTGATACAGGTGAGGGCCAATAATCTGCCCTCTGCCTCGGAGCCAACCGCCCATCCCTGTGTGCCCAGCCATCTTTTCTACTAATGTAAGTGTTAAAAAACCTAATATTATTGATATTTCTCTTAATTATTAATTGTGTGTGCATGCCATCATAAAGTTAAGATAATATTTTTACTACAACATAGTTGTGTGTCGTCAAAAAGTGGAGTTTGGGGATCGGCCCGGACTCCATTTCAATTAATCCCGTATGTTATGTTATTCACTTTTCGCGTTTCTCACTTTCCGCGGTACCCTCCGGGTTACATTAACCGCGTAATACGAGGACCAACTGTACATCTCAAAGGGATGAAGTGACATAAGTCATCCTCACCCCAGTCCAGGAATGTCCCTCTCAGGACTCACATAAATCCCTAATATTTCATATAATTAGTTATAATACATAGTTATATTCTAGATGCAAAATTTCTATATTTCTTTAATATTTCATCTATTTTCCCATTTCCAAACATCCACTCTATTTGCATGGGGACATTATTTATATGGGCATTTCTATATACATTAAGCAATGGGCATTCCAGTATATAATGTGGTAGGGTATGGGATCTGGATGTTCTACAAACTCTACATTCTTTATCCTGTTCACTTCTCTCAGCTCCAAGTTCCCAATAATATTTATATCCTAATCTTAACCTCATATACACTGAATCTTTCCACCAACTCCTATCTTTCCCATATTTAAATTTTGTGTTCATGAGAACATGATGGTAATGTTTCATTGTTTCACTTTTCTCGTATATTTCATTCCTTTTGAAATTATCTTCTATTGATTGTATTTTCCGTAATTTGCTCCTTAATTGCTTCAAGGTTTTAGTACATATTATGTCGATCTCGGCCTTTTCCGTGGCTCTTTTTGCTATTATATCTACTGCTTCATTAAGACCAATCCCCACAAGTGAAGGGACCCATACAAATTGAACTAATTTTCTACATGAACCAATAATGTGTCCAAAGACTGGACTCCCACTGTTCAAAGAATCCAAAGCTGCCCTACTATCAAAAAAAAAACATGCATCTTTATACCTCTTTACAACATTTTCCAATCCTACTAACATTGCATATAACTCAGCTTGTGTTGATGAAATAAAACTGCTCAACCGAAGTCCAATTTTGATGTCATCATTTCCTTGTTCTGTGTACTGTCTTATAAGGATCCCGCACCCTGCCCTGCCACTTGACATAACTGAACCGTCACAATATACATGCAGGGTATTTATTTTAGGCAAATTACTAATCTTATTCCCATATAAAGCCCTTAACTGTCCTGGTTCATGTAATGATTTCTTCATTGTGAGAGGCACTATGTCTAACTCTACTTCTCGTTCTTCCCAGGGTGGATTCACACAACTTTTCTGAACAGCTGTACACCAGTCTGCCAGAATACATTTTTTAATAATATTTACTAATCCATTCATGTATCCTCTCTTGCCTTGCCTGCAGAAGGTCCTTTTATTTTTTAAACCATCATTTATATCTTGTACAAATTTACCCCCACTGTTCCCTCTCATTAATCGAACTGCTGCAACTGTATTAATTTCTTTGACCCTCTGTGAAATGCTCTGTAACCTTAGTTCCATTTTCATTATCTCAATCATTGCATTCCTTTGACACCCTAAAATTATTCTCATTGCTTCATTTTGCATGATCTCAAGCTTCCGTAGCCTTCCTTCACCAGTACAAGAGAGGACAGGTGCTGCATAGTCTATAAGTGATCTGATGGTAGAAATAAACATCATTCTCAGTATGGGTACCCCAGCACCTTTACCACAACATGTTAGAGCCTTCGAGGGCTGTAATCTTGCTCTACATTGAGTGAGGACGTGATATATTTCTGCCTCTTTACTTTCACTAGTAAAGCCAATATACATTCCTAAATATTTATACTTTGACACTTTCTCAACAATTTTTCCATTTAGAAAAACGGATTCAGTTCCTCTTCCTTTACATTCACACTTGGTTTTTTCTTCATTGATAACTAAGCCCATCTTTTGAGAAAGAACACTAAAATTATTTAATGCAATCTGCAAATTTTTTACAGAGTTTCCTTGAAATATGATGTCATCTGCATAAATGATGGTTACAACTCCTTTGGGATATTTGTGTGAGGCTATCTTGTTCATTAACACATTAAATAACATTGGACTCAATACTCCCCCTTGGGGAGTGCCTAGTTCAAGTGCTCTTTCCTCAAACAAACATCCCTGATACTATACACAGATTCTCCTTCCATGCAAGTAGTCACCTATCCAGTGTAACATCTTTCCTGATACCCCAAGAGCAGCCAGCTCATTCATAACTACTTCACTGTGAGCTTTATCAAATGCTCCTTGTAAATCCACAAAAACTCTACATCTGTCTGCATCATTTGATAAACATTTTATAACACAGTCTGAAGTACATTTCCCTTAAAAAACCAAATAAATTACAAGATAGATTTTCCCCCACAATATATACAAGCCTATTTAATAATACTCTCTCCATCATCTTGGAAAAACAAGATGTTAAAGACACTGGCCTGTATCCACCAGTTGCCTTAGGGAAAGGAATAACTATCGCTTTCTTCCATTCTGTTGGTAATCTACCCTCTGCATAGCTCATGTTGAATAAATCTAATAATGGACTATTTTCCATACCAACTAAGCAGTTTAAAATTTCATGTCACACCATCTTCGCCTGGTGCTGTAGATTTTCCTTTTTTAACAGCATTTAATAACTCATCTTGAGTAATATCTACACATGTTACATCACAATTATTTAGAGCTGATGAAATAAATCTTCTTTCATTTTGCCACTCATCTAATGCTTCTATTGTCCTGTTAGGCAGGGAGGCAACACTAGCAGCTTTAGCCCATTTGTCAACCAGTTTATAAGCTTCTTCCTCTGGATGAGGATGTTTAATAAAATTACTCCTTTTTCCTCTAATTTTGTTATAATCCTGCCATATTTCTTTAAGATTTTTACTCTCCCCAATGTGCTGTGCAAAATCTTGCCAATATTTCTTCCTTGCCTCCTTCCTAGCCTGCCCACATATTTTGGCTATATCCATGAAGATTTCCCTATCTTCTTCTCTTGTACCATTCTTTACCCAATCTTTATGTGCTGCCCTTAACATTTGTGTCCATCCCTTCAACATTTTGTCATTGGTATAGTAGTGTTTCCTAGCCCCATGTCTCTTATCATTTATTTTTTTCTGTGTTTACTTAGTTAAATATCTTTCTATCTCCCCAACTAAGTCATTATAAAAGCTATCCATACAGACTGGTGTATAATTTCTGTACCATTTCTCTATATTTTGGGTAAACACTTCTGTGTCATCCTTGTTTAGTTTCAATCTCTTCCTCCTATATCTCACCTGTCTCTTCCCTAATGGTAATTGAACATACACAACAAAATGGTCACTGACTAGCTCCCTTATTATCTCACATTCTCCCTGGACTCCCTGACTGCTTATCATGCAAGCATAGTCTAACCTTCCTCCTTTAATATGAGTCACTTCCTTATTTCCTAACAAGTAAGCATCTGGGTGATCTTGTAAAAATTGCCAAAATTTTATACCATTACTATTAATTCTCCCCATTGTTTCGAGTCTTGGATGTCGAGCATTAAAATCGCCTACAGCCAAAGTGGAGTCCAAAAACATGCAATCTGGTAAGAAGTTGAGGTCAAAACAGCCTCCAGAAATATACAAATTTGCTATGTTCAATTCTCCTTCCTTCAAATATTACTTTATACAGACACTTTCTATTCCTTGTACTCTACTCGGGCTTCCAACTAGTTCTGCTGGTATGGAATTCTTAATGTATGTTAGACCCCTCTTATACCTTCACCCGAATAGAGATGAAATCCATTATATCCAGACAGTTTAAGCAGGTCGCCTTTCCTGTCCCCAGTCTCTTGAAAGGTAATTATGTCAATATTATTTTTAAGGGTAAAGTAATGTACATCTGTCACTCTCTTTTGTAGACCATTAACATTCCAGGACATTATCTTAAGGCTAGCTAGATCCAGGATTAATATTTACACATTTTATATCCTTTCCAATCAGATTCTTTAAGAAGGCCCAATCCTCCTGCACAGATTCCCATTTCCTCAAACGTTTTTCTTTATCAGCATCTTTACACTTTACCAACACCTTTTTAAAACTTTCAGGTGTTGCTCCCTGCACTACACAATCCTTTATTTTCCTCTCCTTCCCTTTAATACTTATTTTAAGCACTGAATTTTTCAAAGGCTTGAGCTCTTCACTTTCCTCTTTCCCTTTTAATTCTACATTATTCACAGCTTTGTTTTCCCTTTCTTTATTTATCACTGTATCAAGTCTTTTCTCTATCACTTCTATTTTCTGACCTAACTTTTGCAAAAGCTGAAACATCTTAAGCACCTCTTCTCCCAGAATTTCTTGCACAGTTTTATCACTAACCTGGAGGGCTGCACCACTACTTTCACTTGCTACTTGTTTATTACTCTGTTTGTTCCTGGCATCAACAACGCTTCCGGCCGCAAGCGCAGTCCTTATCCTTCTTGAATCTTCATGCCAGGCATTCTCAGGGATCACTGTCTCCACTGTCTGTGTGTTCTCCTGCTGTCTTGTCACTGTCAAACCACAGCGTACTTCTTCAGTGTTCTCTGAATAATTCCTTTGTTGGTCACTTCTCATACGTGGCCTCATCTCGCATGCAATTGAACTAGCATTGTGAGTTTTACCACAATTACAACAACAAGGCTTCACTTTCTCTCCTGCTTTGATCTTGTCCTTACAGTTGCTAGATTCGTGCCTCTTCCCACAGAATCTACAACATGGGTCCAGTTGACAGCTCCAGGCCTTATGTCCCCATCTGCAACACTTGAGACACATAATTGGTCCCTCCACATATAGTGCCACCTTCCTATACCCTGCTCCTGTGATGAACACTTTCTCTGGAACCTTTCCTCTCATTAGAGCAATAACCTGGCTTCTCTCTTCTCCCCTTATTAAATGCTTCTTGACCCAAACAAATCTTTCGTCATCCAATAAGTATCCTGGATCTAGTATTACAGGGTACCTGAAGATTATAACCTTTGTAAGTAGTACGTCGCTCTCTGGCAAAACCATCAGTAATCCCTTGTACCCAACAGTTGTCAACATTTCCACAGCCTCCATGGTCCCCACTGTAAGGTAAGGCTTGTGTGTGCCTTCTTTCAAAAGAGGCTCAAAGCTGCGATGCTCCCGTCCTAGTTGTACTGCCCATTTTAATTTTTCGAGGAAGGTCATCGGGCATGACTGTGGAAAAATTAATCTCTTCCTAACATGACCAACTTCACCTTGTGTGTGTTCTTGTCTGCTTCCTTCAAATTCCATACTTTGCTCTGTTCTTGATCCATTCTCCACTATCTCCTTTCTGTTATTTCCATTATTATTACCACCCACACACGTTTTTTGTCCTAGATGTTTTTGTCTCTTCTCCTCTCTCACTTCTTTGCTTTCACTGTCCTCATGCCAGCTTGTCTCCCTCACTCTTTTAGAAATTTCTTTCTTTTTCACTACCTCTTGTTGTAGCTGTATTTTCTCACTTTCGAACTTCCCTTGTGCTTCATCACTCGTATTAAACTCATCACTACTCAACTCAAGGTCTTCAAGAACTTCGTCCAATACTATCTTTTCTTTACTCTTCCATGTAGAGTTCTTAAGCGAAAATTCACTTTCCATGGGGCAATGTTGATATCCCACAACACCCAGCCAGGAGTGATGGGACCCCGAGCAGTTATTTTCGTAAGGTAAACAGTAAGTTCCCAACACCAAAGTTGCTTGACGATACTTATCTTATCCTCAGGTCCTTATACACAAGTAGGTAAGTCTATATATCCTTCAGATAATGTAATAGGCTCGAAAACATCCCAAATTTGGGAGCTAGCGCTCACAGCTGTGTTTACCAGACCAAAAAAATGGCCGCTCCGATGGTGTTATGAGGGGCCTGATGTGGTGTAGTACGTCCCTCACAGATGGTGTAATGAGGAGACTGATGTGGCGTAGTAATTCCCTCACAGATGGTGTTATGAGGGGCCTGATGTGGTGTAGTAATTCCCTCACAGATGGTGTTATAAGGGACATCACATGGCGTAGTAATTCCCTCACGGATGGTGTTATAAGGGGCATCACGTGGTGCAGTAATTCCCTCGCAGGTGTTATGAGGAACCTCACATGATGCTGTAGCAACTCATTCACTATGTGGTGTCGTGCATAATGGGGACACCACGTGGTCCGTTGTCACAGGAATTCACTCACTCAGGTGTGGTCCCAGGCTTCTCTATCGTGGAGTCTCGGGAATTATCATTGGGTACCTGGGACCTCACTGTGTGAAGGTTAGCTTGGCTCAGACTCAACTGCCGAGTTGTTTTTCACTGACTTAAGCACTGTTCACCACTATTAAACACTGGTTCCATTCCTTTCCCAAATGAAATAGTAACTTCTGGCGAGAACTTGTTGGTATTAAGGAGGGTTCAGGGGAGGGAGTTGGTATGGGCCAACATTACAGTTGACGTGGCTACTGCTAAGCAGCGCCAGGTGCGTCTGACCCGTCTTGACCCGTCCGTGGTCAAGGATGTGTGTGTGTGGAAAATAGAGTCAAACAGTCAGTATTTTCAACAATGTTTTTACGTGCTTTGAGAATTTGCAGCCCGGAATTCATTGATGAGGAATATAAATATATCTATAATATTGGCTCAAACCTTAAATACCCTAGGTCTTTCATAGACAAATGCCTGAACATTACTAAGAAATCTTTTTATAGAACTGATCCCAAGCCCACCCATGACCATAAGAATCTCTTAGTATTACCATTTCACAAAAATTTCTCTCAAATTCCTTTACAACTAAAAACCTGGAACGTCAATGTGGCATTTAAAAACTCATGCACTGTTAAACAAATGTTAATCAAGAACTCCCTCAACAACACAATTGGTTGCATTTAAAAAGTTCCTTGCAAGGAATGTAATACGTTTTACTTCGGCCAGACAGGTAAAGATCTTGTAACTAGACTTAAACAACATAAATATAGTGTTAGGACAGGCCAGGAATCCAATGCTCTGTTTGTTCATCTGAGGGATAATAAGCATTGCATTGACTGGGATAATGCCTCCTCAATATTACCTTGTAATTCAATTGACAGTAGGAACATTATAGGATCTAGTCTCACTAAACATACCGAAGCAGTCAACATGAATTTGAGTAATGGCATGTACAAACTGGACACTTTTGTAATTAAGAAGATTTGTGACCAGGTGAGAAGGTTGGGTCACCTTACCCTCTGACCTGACTACCGACTGTTGCTGTGCTTTTTAAAGATTAGTAGGGTCATTACCTGACCATTGTGGACCTGGTCTCACCCTCCTCTGTATATATTCATCTTGTTTTGCATTACTCTATCTAGTCTGTACTCACCCCTGAAGATGTGAATTACACGAAAGCGCTTGGGAACTTCGTGTTTTCTTCTTTCCTGGTGGTTATCAGCATATACCTAGATCACGCGCACCTACAGTGATTTACTTGCATATATATATATATATATATATATATATATATATATATATATATATATAATATATATTATATATGATATATATAATATATAGATATATATATATATATATATGCTATATAAATATAGTATATATAGACAAATATAATATATATAAACTATATATATATGATAAATATATATATAATATATATAATATAAAATATAATATAAATACTATGATTAAATATATATTATATATATATATATATATATATATATATATATATATATATATATATATATATATATACATACAGTGACCCCTTGGTTAACGAACTCAATCCGTTCCAGAAGGTCGTTCGTTAACCGAAAAGTTCGTTAACCGAAACCATTGTTTCAATGGGTTTTTGGGTAATTGGTTCCACCTCACCGAAAATTTCCTAAATTCAACAAAAATGGTAGAAAAGTTCACTTACTTTGAGGTGTGTTTGTAGAAGGCTCCTGGGTGATGATGATGATGGGATTTAGAATAGGGGTGGAGGAGAAGGAAGAAGAGAAGGCATTGAGGTGGAAGAGAAGTCACCCCATGGCGCCATTTCACCCATAAAATTTTAGCTCTCTTGGTGTAATTCAAGATTATTTTCTTTAAATCAACACTGCACTGCATTATATATTGTCAATATGTAAAATATATTTCAAAATGACCAATAATTTGCTTGGAAACACAGAAAAAAGCATTTAGTTGAAGAGAGTCTCAAGCAAGATGTTGCCTCCAGTGAAAACAGAGAGAGACTAACGCCTGTTTGCTGTGTTAAGAGGCTGGATGCCGCGCATTAAACTAGTCACTTTACCTTCAATTATGTTCAATAATCGTTAAAATGACTAAAAAATTGAATATTAAACTTTTAAAATTATTGAATAGTATAAACTTCTTGATATTTACTAAAATAGTAAGGAATTTAAGCCCTAGAACTGATTAATGTATTGACGGACTGATGCTAAAGCTGGTTGCCCGGTCAGTGCAAGCGAAAACATGTTGAGGTCGGTTCGTAAGAAATTCGTTAACCGAATTTTCGTTTGTTAACCGAATTGAAGATCCTTATGGAAGGCAGTTCGTTAACCGAAATTTCGTTAACCGAGGCGTTCGTTAAACGCGGGGTCACTGTGTGTGTACAGTTCGTCCCCGAATTACGTACATCCGAATTACGTACAAACGGCCGATACGTACATCGTTTCTGAAGTCTTTAATTGCAAAAATATTGTCTTAAAAGGGCGAGCAATTTTTAAATTTGGCGGGCGAGCCAGCCGCACCGCGCCGCCACTATCACTGACCATGCAGACGACACGCTAGACGCACCAAAACAACAAGTGTGGTCATTGTGCATACAGTACTTCTCCTGTGAATTTCTGCCCTATTTTGTACACTTTACTCTGTGTGCAATGACTGGTGTAAAGCGTAAGAGTGGTGAAGCCAGTGGGAGTGCTACGAAACGTCAAGCAATCTCACTAGAGGTAAAAATGGACATAATAAAACTGCTTGAAAGTGGTGAAAAGTTGACCAATGTTGCCCGCAAATTTAACCTGAGTCGGTCAACTGTTAATACAATTGATAAGGGCAAAGAAAAGATCAAGGAACATGTGAAATCTGCAGTGCCAATGCAATCTACGATTATAACTAAAAGAAGAGGGAAGGTTCTGGAAGAAATGGAAAAATATCTTGCGCTGTGGATCGAGGACTGCACACAAAAACGTAAGCCTCTGTGTCTCAGTATGATTCAGGAGAAAGCCCTAAGTCTTTTCAACGACCTAAAGAAAGATCACCCTGATGATACTGTGACATTCAATGCTAGCAATGGGTGGTTTAACCGATTCAAGGTGCGAAATAAGCTGCATAATGTTCGAGTGACTGGTGAGGCGGCGAGTGCTGATTGGAAAACAGCACAGGATTTTCCAAAGAAACTCGCGGAAATTATCGAGTTACGTACATTTCGAGTTAAGTACAACCTTTTGGTCCCCATTATGTACGTAACTTGGGGACTTACTGTATATATATATATATATATATATATATATATATATATATATATATATATATATATATATATATATATATATATATGCAAGTAAATCACTGTAGGTGCGCGTGATCTAGGTATATGCTGCTAACCACCAGGAAAGAAGAAAACACGAAGTTCCCAAGCGCTTTCGTGTAATTCACATCTTCAGGGGTGTGTACAGACTAGATAGAGTCAGTATTTACAACAATGTTTTTACGTGCCTTGAGAATTTGCAGTCCGGAATTCATTGATGAGGAATACAAATATATATATAATATTGGCTCAAACCTTAAATACCCTAGATCTTTCATAGACAAATGCTTAAACATTACTAAGAAAACTTTTTATAGAACTGATCCCAAGCCCACCCATGACCATAAGAATATCTTAATATTACCATTTCACAAAAATTTCTCACACATTCCGACACAGCTAAAATCTTGGAACGTCAATATGGCATTTAAAAACTCATGCACTGTTAAACAAATGTTAATCAAGAACTCCCTCAACAACACAATTGGTTGCATTTATAAAGTTCCTTGCAAGGAATGTAATATGTTTTACTTAGGCCAGACAGGTAAAGATCTTGTAACTAGAATTAAACAACACAAATACAGTGTTAGGACAGGCCAGGAATCCAATGCTCTGTTTGTTCATTTGAGGGATAACAAGCATTGCATTGACTGGGATAATGCCTCCTCAATATTACCATGTAATTCAATTGATAGTAGGAACATCATAGAATCTAGTCTTATTAAACATACCGAAGCATTCAACATGAATTTGAGTAACGGCATGTACAAGCTGGACAACTTTGTAATTAAGAAGATTTGTGATCAGGTGAGAGGGCGGGTCACTGTCCCATCTGACCCAACCACCAACCGTTGTGTGCCATTTAAAGATTAGTAGGGTCATTACCTAATTACCTGACCATTGTGGACCTGGTCTCACCCTCCTCTGTATATATTCATCTTGTTTTGCATTACTCTATCTAGTCTGTACTCACCCCTGAAGATGTGAATTACACGAAAGCGCTTGGGAACTTCGTGTTTTCTTCTTTCCTGGTGGTTATCAGCATATACCTAGATCACGCGCACCTACAGTGATTTACTTGCATATATATATAATATATAATATATATATATATATATATATATATATATATACATACATACATACAGGTAGTTCTGTTATAACGCGATAATTGTGTTCTTGTAAAATATCGTGTTATAGAAAATCGCGTAATAGAAATAACAGGGCTTATGGAGAAAATAGGGTTAGGTGCAGATTACTCGAAATCGAAAAAATTTAGTAGTTAGCCTAACACAAAGGATAGCACAGTCTAAATAAATGTTACATTCATATCTAATAATGAAATCATACAGTAAATGTAACACTTTACTTGATGGGGGAGAAGGGTGATTTTGAGGTTGATAAAATCAAGCTTCTCTTCAAGTGTTATATCCTTTCTTTTACGATCATCACCGGGAATTCTATCACCAGAACGCTTCTTGTTGATATTCTTCTTTACTATATTCACAGTTAATACAGTGGTGTATGCTATAACGAACGGATTCTACTACGAATATTCCTATAACGAACGGTTTTACCTATAAAATTGAGAATGCTATAACGAACGAAACTCCTACAACGAACATTATTTAATTTTTTTTTCTAATATATTGTTTTTTTATTACAAATATTAATGATATTCTTTATTTCAGGGGGTTTAGATGCATCTTTATGCACTTTTTTACAATTTTTACAATTTTATATTATATTTTTCAGTGTTAAGTGGTTGTATTTGGGGGCCTGGAACGGATTAATCCTATAACAAACGAATGCTATAACGAACAAGGTTCTAGAACCAATTAGATTCGTTATACCATACCCCACTGTACCACAAAATTGGAGAAATAGTAAGCAAAAATTGCGTTATAGCAAACAAGCGTTCGCGTTATACAAACATCGTTCCTAATTCATAAATCGCGTTTGAGCAAATTCGCGTTATCAGAACACGCGTTATAGCAGAAATCACTGTACATACATACATACATACAGTCGGCCCTTAACATACGCGGGTTTATAATTCACGGATTTGCAAATTCGCGGATTGCCCCGCCGGAGGAATATTCTGTTCATTGAAGTACATTCAAATCGCGCTCGGCACCGAACATGGGACATCGCCTGCTCCTGCAACCTCACACACACACGCATAGCTCTCCCTCACTCAGTCAGTCTCGCTGTAACCACGCTTGTGTTGACATCAGCATTGCAGTTGCAAAAATGTTACATTTCCGTGAATGTATTATATCAAGCACAGTATGAATAGAATATCACTAATATAAGAGTATTTTAACCAAAAACTACTAAAAAAATGAGTAACATATCTTGAACATCGGAAGGCTAGGTAAAGTCTTTTGTTTTCATGTAGTTTATCCTAATTTACACTGAAATGCATTACGTTTCAGCAAAACTACTATTTATTTCTGAGAATATGGAAATGTAATATTTTGCTGAAATGACGTACGTATTACAGTGGAAAGTGACGAAAGCAATGACTCGCTTTCTTTCGTTCAAAAGATGTTACCGTAATCGCTTTTCGAATGGTTTTCAGTTAAAAAACTGTTGTATTACAATAATATTCTATCCTAATTCACTTGTGATGCAACAATTTTTTTAACTGAAAACCATTCGAAAAGCGATTACGGTAACATCTTTTGAACGAAAGAAAGCGAAAGTCATTGTTTTCGTCACGATTTTATCCCACTTTCCACTAATACATACGTCATTTCAGCAAAAAAATTACATTTCTGTGAATGTAGTATATCAAGCACAGTATGAATATAATATCATTGTAATATAACAGTATTTTAACCGAAAACTATTAAAAAAACGAGTAACATCTCTTGAACATCGGAAGGTTAGGTAAAGTCTTTTGTTTTCGTCATGTATTTTATCCTATTTTACATTGAAATACATCACGTTTCAGCAAAACTACTATTTATTTCTGAG
Source organism: Homarus gammarus (assembly GCA_958450375.1). Classification (NCBI taxonomy): domain Eukaryota; kingdom Metazoa; phylum Arthropoda; class Malacostraca; order Decapoda; family Nephropidae; genus Homarus; species Homarus gammarus. The sequence goes on along the minus strand of CAUDMG010001794.1, from coordinate 2,568,606 downwards.
AATATATGCATTCAGGCACAGTTTAGGTAAAATATACATGTGCTGTAACATTTTTTTAATTGAAAAACGATTCGAAAAACACGTACCCTCTAGCCCTGTTCAAGGAAAGGACTGGGAGGAGCTGTTTGGTGCTTAAGACGATGACAAGGAAAATGATTTTGATGGATTTTAATGAAAATATTCAGAAAGACCCTGGCACTGTCAAGGAAAGTGGCTGCTGAAGGCTTCTGGGACATGGTAGAGGACGAGATTAGGGAGCTAATTGAAGAGCATGACACTGAGCTGACCAAGGAGGATCTACAGGAGTTAGTAGACTAGGGCGAGGAAGAGGAAGCGAAAGGGAAAGAGGATGAGGAAGAGCACCAAGATATAACGTTGGAGAAGTTGGGGGAGATGACCAGGAATATTGAGGCACTGAAAAGCCTGGCCTATAGTATGGACCCCTCCATGGTGCGTGCCCTGAAATTCATGCAAGGGATGGATGACGTTTTCGCTCCATACAAAAACATCATGGAAGAAATGAAAGAAAGAGACGACAACTCCCCATCACCATGTTCTTTGATCACCGAAGGAGAGATTTAACACCATCAATCACTGGCGGCAGTTAGGAAGCAGCTGAATCCACAGTCGCCCCCACTTCACCACCCGTTATGGAATTGAGTGACGATGAGCCCGATGACCCCCGTCCTGTCGCCGAGGATAGGTACTGTACAGTAAAGTGAAATTTTTATCTTTTTTTTTTAATTGCGTTTCTTGCCATGTTTATTGTTTGTAAATATGCACAGCACAGTACAGTTCAGTACTGTACATAGGAAGTGGAGGTGCAGTTGTTCACAAAACATTTGTGTTCGTTGTTGGCAGTGGTGACGGGGAGGAGGTAGAGGAGGGAGGGAGGGAGCGAGTTGGGAGGAGTGGAGACCTTGGACGCGGGAGCAGGGACGAGTGGAGATGCCAGCCAGTACATTATGGGTGTATTAATTGTTTTTATAGCTATTTTTGGATTTTAATATTAAATATTGTACATTACGTTTCAACAAAACTACCATTTATTTCTGAGAACATGGAAATGTAATATTTTTGCTGAAATGATGTACGTATTACAGTGTAAAGTGGGATAAAATTGTGATGAAAGCAATGACTCTCTTTCTTTCGTTCAAAAGATGTTACCGTAATCGCTTTTCGAATGGTTTTCAGTTGTGGGATTATAAGGCTAATGATAGGATAGAATATTATTGTAATACAGTACGAGTACAACAGGTTTTTAACTGAAAACCATTCAAAAAGCGATTACGGTAACATCTTTTGAATAACGAAAGAAAGCGAAAGTCATTGTTTTCGTCTTTCCACTGTAATATGTACGTCATTCCAGCAAAAATATTATATTTCCATATTTATTTCTGAGAATACCTATATTCATTCAGTCACAATTAAGGTAAAACTTACTTGTGATGTAATATTTTAATGAAAATACCAGGTATTTAGCAATACGGTATCGTAGTTTTCTTTTGTTTCAAATTTAATTAACAAAGATTGATGTTTCAAATGTAATGAACAAAAATTTATGTACAGTATCTATAAATAAACTTTAAAAAATGAATACTTTATGTTTTACATCGTCCTGTGCTACCATACCATGCATTTGGCTACTTTGGGCTTGCTATGATGACGCAAGAGATCTGCCCTAGCAACTGTACCGACACTCACAGCTGGTGGTGTGTTGGTGTGTCATTTCCATTGTTTACTGGTAGTTACTGGTAAATATTTTTCAACCTAACGAAACTATTACCCTTTTAGAAGTCGACCCCCAATTTCTTGCCATATAATTTGGTCTTAAAAACTCGAACTACACACAGGTATATACGGTAAATAAGGACATGGGGCCAGGGTTTTTTTTTGGGGGGGGGGGGGGGGGGGGCGCAGCACATATACGCGGATTTTTCACATCCACGGCTATCTCTGTTACGTAACCCCCGTGTATGTTAAGGGCCTACTGTAAAGCGATAAATTTATTTACAGTAGACTCACAACTTACGTGGGGTTATGTTCCTGGAACTTCACATAAAGCCAAAAATTGCATAAAGTCAGAAACACTCCTAAAAATCCCGCAAATCGCCCCAAAAATATGAGTTGAAATTTTGTTTTCTTTTGCAAAATATATGATATCTATATTTAAATTACCGTGTATATCATGTGTAGTTTGAGTTTTTAAGACCAAATTTTTATTCTTTTGATGTTTCGATGTTTAGTATCATTTGTGTCTTAAAAGTTTCGATGGTGAATCAATTTGTTGTGACAGCCTATGAGGCTTTATTGTTAATATTTAATTAATTAAATTCTTAAAGGTTTACTTTATTTATTTTTATTCCCTTTTAATTTACTTCACTTTTTTGGTTTGGTTGCGCCTAGAACCTGGATATTTAAGTAAATTAAGAGACGGCGTAACAATATATATATATATATATATATATATATATATATATATATATATATATATATATATATATATATATATATATATATATGTATATATATATGTATATATATATATATATATATATATATATATATATATATATATATATATATATACTCTATCTAGTCTGTACTCACCCCTGAAGATGTGAATTACACGAAAGCGCTTGGGAACTTCGTGTTTTCTTCTTTCCTGGTGGTTATCCCATTAATAAATATAAATGATGATATATCCCAGTGGTTCATTAGTGAATCATCAAAATATTAACAACACTATGTTGTCATGTTAACTACCACCATGCATTTTCAAAACAAAGTCCAGACAATGGCATTACCTGTACTTCTAAATTGACTTGTATCTCCATCTAGTACTGATATACTCTGTAAATGCACTGGAGAAAAAAAAAAAGAAAGTCTACCAGGTAAGAATACATGACACCTGAGCTGATGTGAACATGGGAGTTTTTTAATGTCCAAAAGAACATAAGAATGGAGGAAACTGTATACTGCCAGATCTGGGGTCACTAAATCTAAGGGGATAACTTAACTCTAATATTAATTTCTAAGGGTCGCTGCCACCAGACCCCCTCTGGACAGCATGTAGCTCGTTAGGTAGCGGGCAGAGTGGACTAGGCATTGGGTTAGGTTTTCCATTGACCAGATCGATGAGGGTAAAGAAGGGGGAAACCATAACATGTCTTAATTGATTTATTCCTTATAAAACCTTCTGGTAAAAAAACATATACATGAATTGGCCTTCCTCAGAAGAACAACAGAATTTTGGTTACCCAGCTGGGCCCCAGACTCTTACATTACTGGCGGGTCATCCACCTACTTATTGCATAACAATCTGTGACCACCTTACCTCGGTCGTTCCTTCTTGCAATATCCCTTAACACATCAGACTGCTCCACCTGTGTGGACTATAGCACCGTCGGTTATCATACATAGTAGCACCATCTCAACACACCTGTTACACTCCATACCTGCAAGTATGTGACTCCTTGTGACTTTTAGGTATACACAACGGGCACCTCGTTCGCACACCGCCCTCGGTGGGTGAAGACGAGGGCTTCACCTAGAGACATACCAGCACTATTTCTACGCCTGGTATTATAGGTCGCTCCAAGTGACGACCGCAGTTTCTCACAGTCTCCTTAGTTGTGACTATTCATGGGGAGTGGTGTGCTGGGAATCCACCGGTTCACAGTGGACTGGTATAGTGGGGGAGTAATTCCCACCCGGTGTGACGCTCAAGTGGACAATGGCGGCCGGGCGGCAAGATACTCCGGCCACATGGCACCTGTGGTGACGGCAGAACGGGAAGGACTAAGAAACAATGCCTGACGGGCGGTTATCCCACCCCTTAACACATCCCTATCACACTTATATATCCAGCAAAGCTTTAAACTGTAGTAACTTCTATTTATCAACCTTAATTGTAGGGCGGGATATAGCCCGCTAGGACACTGACCTGTGGTGATGGCAGAACGGGAAGGACTAAGGCCGACGTGCCGCCGCTCCCCGTCACATAGGCCTACAGTTTCCAATCCTCAATTTACACTGTTGTTTCTTATGGTTCTCACCTGAACACTTTACGGTATATTGTCACTCATTTCTTATAAACACATATATTAATCCTAAATTACGCACTAAGGTAAGGTCTTGGTTTGCCAGTGCTTGGTTAAATGCCTGGGATTTTAATATCAACGGGGCATCTGAGGAGGGTACATGACGCGCCTTGAAACAAAAGCCGAATGATCATGGAGGGGGTGTGTCAACTTCACTTAAAAACTGTAATGAGGGATCCTCCTCTCACACATTGCACTATTTGAACACAGACATAAGATTCTCTGATCACTGTACCTGTCGTGGGTATATGTCAAGTGAGGCTACGAGGTGTATTAAATCCATACCGACGCATACACGATATTTCCTTTCCAGTATAGTTTCTAGATCACTGTCAACACCTCACATAGTTCTGATACATTTATCCTTTTTCCAGATCATTGTTCTCATGCATTTTCATATGATATCTGTTGGAGTTATGTTCGCTACACGCTCACAGACGTAAATAGTAGGAACTTCAAACCCTGATCCACACTTAGTCTTACAGTACACTAGTCCGGCTCAACTGGACTTTAACCTTCATCTTATGCCTACCCTGAGTGATCCTTAATGCTATGAATACATACACTTGATATGATATAACTATACCTGGGTACAATACAACACATGGTCTAGGAACCTTGAGTAGGTGAGTTGTCCTTTCTCAATGTTTTCCGTTTTCTGAGGTTCTACAAGCGCGGTGCATTTGAAGGATATGTAGCGTAATATGAATTAGATGGGATTTTTAGGGATGACAATGATGTGCGCAGTACATAGCCTTCCCCTCCCAAAGATTCATATTATGCGAAATAATATGCAAAGCACTAACTCTGTAGTGTACATACATTTTACAACATCCTAACAGTTCATGATTAGAGTACCTTAATCCATCACACAAAACATAAGGAGACTTAAACGTTTCCTACGAGCGTCTCCGCTACCATATTCATCAGACAACCGTTTACAATCCTGCTAGTTCGGTATACAATATATCAGTAAAAAGAAAATTATAAGGAGACAAACTTTTCATACTCGAGTCTCCGTTACCTATACATACCACAACTTATCAATTCTTATTTCAGTACCATATAGTATAGGGAACATTCCCTTAACAGTTCATCAGCGTAATACCTCAACCTACTTTTGGCCCCAGCACATAAACAGTGACTCTTTGACATTACATCTACAACATAAGTTCTCTGCATGAAATTACATATCCTAAGGAATTTAAATTCTTGTCTATGAATGGGGAATTAGTTACATCAGACACTTCCTCAGATTACTACTTCCTTTCAATAATAATTCACCTTTTCAACACAAAACCGTGGTTCTAGACGTACACATTGGGGTTTATAACACAAAACCCGTATTTTCTATCTCACAGTTCAAAAGAACTGGTATTTGAAAGTCGGGGTGACTCCCTCACCCGGAGCGAGTCAACAACCTAAACAAAACTTCCGACACACATAAACTGAGATTTTTTTTCTTTCGACAACATAGGCAGCAACTGGATCTCCGGACTTCAGTTCATAAGAACTGGGATTTCTAATGTTGGGGTGACTTAAGTACGACTGACGAAGTCAACAACCCACAAACTTTTGACACACATAAACTGAGATTTTTTTCTTTCAACAACATAGGCAGCAACTGGATTTCTGGACTTCAGTTCATAAGAACTGGGATGTATAATGTTGGGGTGACTTCAGTATGACTGACGAAGTCAACAACCCCAAAAAAATTCTGACAATATAGAGACCACTACTAATAGTTGATCTTCGAAAAGCATCCCGACAAACCACCTATGCAACTGTCTCCCCCACCCAAAACTTTATAATTCAACAAATTAACCTAACAACTGGAAAGCCAATAATATTCAATTGAAGCAACATTCTGGAACTAGATTTCCTACAAATCCATTCTAACTACTGGTCTTCTCTGCCTCACAGGGAATCTACCTGCAGGTTGACCTACCACATTTCCGTCATCACTTTCCTCATCTGTCTCGTCTGACCCCGAGTCCGAGGAAGAATCACAGGGTGGAAGTAAGGGCTCATTCAGCTGAACAAACATGTCTCTACTTACATACCTCTTTACTTTCTCAGCCGCTCTCTTTATCACCTCACTTTCATCCAAGGGGTTAGTCAACTCATATGCGGCACCATCTCGTATAATTTCTGTTATAGTGTACGGACCCTTCCACTTGGTATTCAATTTCCTGCTGGTCCCAGGGTTGGGCCATTCATTCCTCACCCATACTGTTTCTCCTAACTGCATAGTTTGGTTCGTTCTTGATCGATTTGCTCTCTCTCTGGTCTCTCGTGACATCCTGGCAGACATCTCTTTTATCAACCTATGGGCTTCTTTCAACTCTTGACTGCTCTCACTCTCTATTATAGGTAAGTCAATCCCTACTTGTCTTTGTACATGCCTTGAAAAGAAAGCAAAATGAGGCTGTACTCCAGTTGTGGCAAGGACAGACGTGTTCAGAGCCGACTGCACGGGACTGAGAATTTTGGCATTCTCTCTGTGACACTATTACCTCTAGGGTGGTAAGGCAATGTAAAATAGTTCTTAATGCCAGTTACTTTACATAGTTCTCTAAATTGTGTTGCTGTAAATTCACCTCCATTATCTGCAATGACTACTCCAGGGCTACCAAAGACATGAATGAATTTACTAAATTCCCTGGTCACTTCCTGAGTGGATTTGGTTCTCAACGGGTAGAAATTGACAAACCTAGAATAGTGATCTATGACGGTCAACACATAGCGATACCCCTTCGCACTATTATGTAAGTCTGTCAAGTCCACAGATACTTTCTCCAAAGGTTTAGTTACTTCTGACATCCCCTGCCATTGCTGTTCTAACCCTTTCGTCCCTTTGAATCTTTGACACACTTCACATGATTCTACAAGTTTCACACAGTCTCTGCGATAATTTGGCCAATAGAAAAGGCCTTCTACTCTGGCTATAGTCTTCCACTGTCCTAAGTGACCTGATGCCTCTCTGTTATGTGCCCACTCTAGTGCTGCTCTACGCAAATGATCAGGTATTACCAGGCAGTATAGCAATGCTTTGTCAATTTGCTCCTTTACTAAATACAATACCCCTTCTGCTACTTCAAATTTGTCAATAGTCGTCTTTGGATATTTATGTTTGGGTACCTGTCCTCCTTCTAAATAACTAGCCAATGTTTCCCACCTCTCGTCTTTTCTTTGTTCTATTCCTAACTGCCGAGGCGTTAAACCATCTAGCTGAGGGAGCTGACCTACCGCCCTACTCCTGGCTACTTTCCTTAGGGCCCCTACCGGCCTACTCAATGCGTCCGCGACTAGATTTGCCTTTCCAGGTTTGTACTCTATCTTATATATGTAATCCCTCATTTCCAACATCCATCTATTCATTCTTTGACTTTTAGTTTTCTTGTTAAAAACAGACGTTAACGGCTGGTGGTCAGTCTTGATGGTGAATTGGGAACCCCACAGAAAATGATGGAAAAATCTACAGGCTAACACTATCCCCAATGCTTCTAGGTCGGTGGTGGAATACCGTGTTTCCGCGGGCTTTAGCTTCCGAGAGAAATACCCAACAGGACGCAAAGAACTGTCATCCTGTAATTGATTCAGTGAGGCTCCTACACAGAAATTACTAGCGTCACTGTGTAGCTCAAATGGTTTATCCATGTCCACTTTTACTAGTACTGGAAAGGAAGCTAATGTCTGCTTTAACGTTTTAAAAGCTGTCTGGCATTCATCCGTCCAGGCAAAGGCAGCTTGTTTCCTAGTGAGTTCTGTGATAGGATATGCGATCTTAGCAAAATTTGAAACATGCTTACGATAAAACCCGCACATCCATAAAAATTGTCGGACTTGTTTGACATTAGTGGGTGGTTTACAGTCTGTTACTGCTTTTACATTCTCTGGATCCGGCTCAATGCCTTTCTCTGAAACAATATGTCCCAAGAATTTTACTTGTCTTTGACCAAACTGACATTTAGGTAGGTTTAATTTGATTCCCATATTTACAAACCTGTCAAATACTTTAGTCAATCTGCCCATGAGGGTATTGAAATCAGGAGCCCACACTATGACATCATCTAGATAGTTCCTAACCCAATCTTCTTCTGCTAAAGGAGCTAAGACCCTGTTTACTTCCCTCGTAAAAACGGCTGGGCTGGCTGACAAACCAAAAGGGAGGCGTTTGAAGCGCCATAAATTATACCCATCACTGAAGGTGGTTATATCTCTACTGTGGGGGTCAAGAATTACCTGAGAGTAAGCATCTTTCAAATCTAAGGTGGCATAATATTTATTTCCGGCAGCCTTCTCAACTAATTCATCCAATCTTGGCAAAGGTTGTATATCTATTTTCAAGTGTTTGTTGACTGCTCGGAAATCAAGGCACATACGTTTCGACCCATTAGGTTTAGTCACTAACACGATAGGTGATAACCAGACAGCGGTTGATGGTTCAATGATGTCCCTATCTCTCATGTCTCTCATCATTTCTTTAATAGTACCCTTGGCTTTCTCGGGATACCTATACTGAGGTCCTCTTACAGGTTGTTCATTAACCAATGGGATGTTAGCTGGCAAACCCTTAATGGTGCCTATTTCATTTGGACCTAAGACAAACAACGCATCATGATTCATTACCACCTGTTGCAAGTGTGTCCGCATGTCCCTATGTAAGTGTGGCCATTGCTGGGTCCTAATTAACTCTTTCAATTTGTTCTGTCTAGTTTCCCCACGTTTCACTTCATCACAGTCTGGTACCATAGAATTTAGTACTTCCTGAGCTCGTCTAATTTTGTGGACTGGGGAATTTTCCATACCCCTACAAAGTAAGCATTGAGTTGGGAATTTCACATCATGAGTCAGTCTTAAGGGAATTTTGTTAGACCTCTTATCATCTTCTCTCTGTATGGCCAGTTGATGTGGTGAGCACAGGGGTATGTCTACAGAACGGCCTACCTCACCTAACTCTTCATAAATGTGTGAGATAGTTCCGAGATTATTCCCTTCATCATCAAAGTAACAGAATTCCTCATCATTAACTACTTCATATTCACCTAAAGCCGCACCCGGACTCAAACAAACTGGCTGCTCTGAAACATTACTCATAGGAACATAAACACAGGAATCATCTTGGACTATCACACACATATCCGGTTGTTGTTTCAGCCCCTTATGCGTAAATCTAATACTTATGGTCTGACCTACCCCTACCTTCACTTTAACTGGCCTAATCTGAGAACTGTGCCCACTTATTGTAGTCTTCCTATCAATGTGTAAGTTAGTTAGCTCCTTGGGGGAAGATAAGATCGAAGCCTTTGTGAACTGTTTGACTTTGACAACCGTTCGCAACTTTCCTCCATGACTTGGTGTCCAATAAACTTGTTTATGACCCCCCCCCCCCCCAACTGAACTGATTTTTTTCGTGATGCCACCAAACTCCAAATCTGCCTAAAATGTCTGCTCCCAATAATACATCAGTATCCAACATGTTATCTTCCACTATTACTGCTTGGTGACGGATTCTTTTCCTACGGGACAACTGTACACTGATGACAACAGTGCCTAGGGTCTTAAACTCTTCCCCGTTAACAGCTACATATCTTTGGGTACAAGGCCTAATGGGCCCCACCTCCAAGGCACTAGCCAAGCTATCTTTAATGATAGTAGCTTCACTACCCATATCAACCAATGCTATACAAGTATGTCCACATATAGGTAACTTAATACATGGAGAACTGCTTGGGAAAGGATGTCGTGGTCATTGGCCCGAAGGGGGATTCCTAGCTTGGCGTCCTGGACAAGTGGCGAAATAACTCTTACAGTTCATCCTCAGGCACGCGTAACATGAACCTGGTCTGGGTCTGGAGGGGCAATTATGCAGACTATGGGTATCCTTCCTACAATATCCGCACCATTCATTTCCTGTCCAACCTTGAGTATTATTTTCCTTCCCCCTCGTGTTCCGATCCGATCTTCCGTCAGTCTCGCTCCTGCGATAGTCCCCCTGGACTCTCTAATCCTCTGGTACTGGTCCCTGGCGGGTCTGTCTAACATGTTGCTGTCCCCTGCCCTGTGATCTCAAATACCATTCCCTACACTTTGTCAACTCGTTCAAAAAGGGCTCTAAGGATATGCCTGACCAGTGGTATCTTCTTAACTCTCTCTGCATTTGCCCTGGCAATCCCTCATACAATACATCTTTCATCAGCTGATCCTTCCCTTGTATCACTTCAAACTTACTCTCTATGGCTGCCAGCTTATACTTCATTCGTTCCACACATCTTCCCGGCTCGTCCTCTACATGATATTCTTCTCTCACAAAATCTTCCCATGCCTTACTCAGAGTATTCTGGCCTGTGTCGAACTTTGTCAAAGCTTGCTTAAGGGTGTTCCAATCCCACATCTTCTTGCTATCCAATTCCTGTAGAACCCTCTGTTCTACGGGATTCTCCATTCTGCTTAGAGCCACTTCTACCCTATGGCCATCCTGCTTCAGTAACCACTCTACCTGTCTACAAAAAGTTCTAATATGGCTCTCAGAATCCGGCCATGTTAGTGTTTCCAATGATAACGTTCTAACATAACTAAGGTTGAACACGGCTGTTTCCCTATCATCCCTCTTGGCCATGTCCGTTAGTTTGGGAAGAACCCCTGGATCAACTCTAAGGCTACCTGGGTGTGTGGTATCGTTCCCTGATTGTGGTACAGAGTGGGCACTTTCTGCCGGTGGGTCAGCTGGGGTTGTGTCCCTACCTACACCATACTCTAGATCAGTGTCTTGGTTCTTTGCATGCTGGAGTTCTTGTTTTAGTTCCTGGAGTTCTTGTTTTAGTTCCTTAACCTGTGTCTGTGATTCTTCTAACGCCTGGTATTGTCTCTCATTGAGCCGCAACGCCCGTTCCAATCTGTCTGCCACTATGTCTGCACCTCTGCTACTTCCCTCTTCTACTGACTCAGCCATTTTGACCTAAAAGCGCTACCTCTTGATCCAAGACAAATACGAACCGCTTAACACAACTACTCTCCTGTGCTACTACAACCTTAATTGATCAATGGTATAATACAACACTATGCAACCTCTTAACATGGCACCAAAAATTATAACTCACATCAACTGGAGACCGAAAATCCTATTGTATTCCATAGGTGAACCACTTGAGACACTTCTCAGACACAGTGTGGACTCCCTTACTTCAACGTCACCCAAGTTAATCCACAACTTCTGCAAGTATTAATACATATTAACACTGGATAAAACACAAACACAAAACACGTCAATAACACACATGACTTCAGTACTGCATAAATTTTCAAAAATTCTTCTTACATTTCTGTACTCAATCAATGTTATTCACATGCAAGTATCCCTCAAAAATCAGATTATCCATCATTAAAATACTTGTCTATTTCTGCAACTTAAATTCCAGCTTCAATTCCCTCGGATTTGATCAATGATTAAAAACCATCCCACCGCTATAGCCACCAATTTATACTGCCAGATCTGGGGTCACTAAATCTAAGGGGATAACTTAACTCTAATCTTAATTTCTAAGGGTCGCTGCCACCAGACCCCCTCTGGACAGCATGTAGCTCGTTAGGTAGCGGGCAGAGTGGACTAGGCATTGGGTTAGGTTTTCCATTGACCAGATCGATGAGGGTAAAGAAGGGGGAAACCATAACATGTCTTAATTGATTTATTCCTTATAAAACATACTGGTAAAAAAACATATACATGAATTGGCCTTCCTCAGAAGAACAACAGAATTTTGGTTACCCAGCTGGGCCCCAGACTCATACATTACTGGCGGGTCATCCACCTACTTATTGCATAACAATCTGTGACCACCTTACCTCGGTCGTTCCTTCTTGCAATATCCCTTAACACATCAGACTGCTCCACCTGTGTGGACTATAGCACCGTCGGTTATCATACATAGTAGCACCATCTCAACACACCTGTTACACTCCATACCTGCAAGTATGTGACTCCTTGTGACTTTTAGGTATACACAACGGGCACCTCGTTCGCACACCGCCCTCGGTGGGTGAAGACGAGGGCTTCACCTAGAGACATACCAGCACTATTTCTACGCCTGGTATTATAGGTCGCTCCAAGTGACGACCGCAGTTTCTCACAGTCTCCTTAGTTGTGACTATTCATGGGGAGTGGTGTGCTGGGAATCCACCGGTTCACAGTGGACTGGTATAGTGGGGGAGTAATTCCCACCCGGTGTGACGCTCAAGTGGACAATGGCGGCCGGGCGGCAAGATACTCCGGCCACATGGCACCTGTGGTGACGGCAGAACGGGAAGGACTAAGAAACAATGCCTGACGGGCGGTTATCCCACCCCTTAACACATCCCTATCACACTTATATATCCGGCAAAGCTTTAAACTGTAGTAGCTTCTATTTATCAACCTTAATTGTAGGGCGGGATATAGCCCGCTAGGACACTGACCTGTGGTGATGGCAGAACGGGAAGGACTAAGGCCGACGTGCCGCCGCTCCCCGTCACATAGGCCTACAGTTTCCAATCCTCAATTTACACTTTTGTTTCTTATGGTTCTCACCTGAACACTTTACGGTATATTGTCACTCATTTCTTATAAACACATATATTAATTCTAAATTACACACTAAGGTAAGGTCTTGGTTTGCTAGTGCTTGGTTAACTGCCTGGGATTTTAATATCAACGGGGCATCTGAGGCGGGTACATGACGCGCCTTGAAACAAAAGCCGAATGATCATGGCGGGGGTGTATCAACTTCACTTAAAAACTGTAATGAGGGATCCTCCTCTCACACATTGCACTATTTGAACACAGACATAAGATTCTCTGATCACTGTACCTGTCGTGGGTATATGTCACGTGAGGCGATGAGGTGTATTAAATCCATACCGACGCATACACGATATTTCCTTTCCAGTATAGTTTCTAGATCACTGTCAACACCTCACATAGTTCTGATACATTTATCCTTTTTCCAGATCATTGTTCTCATGTATTTTCATATGATATCTGTTGGAGTTATGTTCGCTACACGCTCACAGACGTAAATAGTAGGACCTTCAAACCCTGCTCCACACTTAGTCTTACAGTACCCTAGTCCGGCTCAACTGGACTTTAACCTTCATCTTGTGCCTACCCTGAGTGATCCTTAATGCTATGAATACATACACTTGATATGATATAACTATACCTGGGTACAATACAACACATGGTCTAGGAACCTTGAGTAGGTGAGTTGTCCTTTCTCACTGTTTCCCGTTTTCTGAGGTTCTACAAGCGTGGTGCATTTGAAGGATATGTAGCGTAATATGAATTAGATGGGATTTTTAGGGATGACAATGATGTGCGCAGTACAACTGCAGCTGTCGTATTGGCCCATGCTGGGCAGTCCTATTTACACCCGATCCCTATCTCTCATATATCCATCCAACCTATGTTTGAAGCTGCTCTTCATGGCACATTTCTTCACTTATGAAATGTCCATGACTTAGACCATAAGAAAAACACCCTTAAAACTTATCTGAACGTGGCATTTGGGGTCTGAAGAGGCCACCTTTCCTACTACCTCCGACTGTAGTGATGAGTTTGAAACTAGTGACGTCATTGCAAATGGCTGCCCTTTTTCTAGAGAAATAAACTTATCTCGACTATTATAACAGGACTTTAAACTTTTATTACAAATTATATATACTGTATCTCTCTACGAACGTAGCAGAGTGTAATGCTTGTGTTTATCCAGAACCATCAACTCGTTCATTGTGTGTAAATGAGGCAGAAAGTCAGATCAGCAACCTGGGACTTGGTAAAAATTTTTGTATACAATAGTAACTCTACATTATTATGTTTACAGTATGAACAATATTGTACAATGGTGTTTGTGTAAATCACTACAGCTCCTACAAATTGTAACAAAGCTCTATTCACGCCCATACAATAGAACGGAGATATAACACGAGATACATTCCAAGAGAGGCCTCTTTAAACCGAATTCGCACTAAATCGAAGTGTTGTTTCAATGTAATAATTTAGTTTGGTACTTGGAAGAAACACAAAATACTAAATTGACTGACAGTCTATCCAGATGCACCTCAGCCCATCTCCTAGAATAAACAAAACATTGTTTTTTGTAGTATTATGTTAAAAGAAACACTCATAAATCAACATAGTTAAAATTAAGGGATGCAAAATGGTCTGTTTACTGGCTGGGAAGATGGGGGGAGGGAGGGAGGTGAGATGATATGTTTGACAGTTGATGCCAAGGTCTATTGCTTATTTACAGATATTTATTTGTCCTTAAGAGTGACTTTAAGATTTTCTCTTATAAAATGCCATTGAACTGACTTGGGAGAATATAATTAACATTGCTGGAATTCTTATAAGATATTGATTAGTTTGAATATATACATGTTATAGTTTGCATTAGACAGAAATTTTATTTTAATAAATTTTATTACAAAGGGCTAAAATTTTTATCTCTTGTGCAAAATATATGATGTTTATATTCAAAATTCGTTGTCTTGCAAGGATATTAGCAATGCAAATTATATTCTCCTAACTTTAGTCTGTGATATTATATAAGATAAAAACTTAAAGCGTACTGTATAACCACCAAACCCTGGCTGGGAGAGGGGAGGAAGGGGAGGTGACGTGACAGTGACATGTTTGACAGTTGGCGCTGAAGGTCTAGTGAAGTATTTTATTTGTTTATTTATGTCCTTTAGATTAAATTTTTGTTTTTTGTTTATAAAATGTCACAGAAGTGGGAGAATATAATTTACATTACCGGAATTCTTATAAGATTGTGATTAATTTGAATATAATCATGCTATAGATTGCACTAGACAAAAATTTTGGTAAACATTTAGTACATTATTTTGAGTACTTGTACAGTACAGCTTTGCCCTTAGGACAGTGTAGCACCCGGAGAAATATTATGCGCACCAGATTGACTCGCGCAAAATAGGAAAGATTCGCTTTAAATTAAAACATTGTCCTTAATTGTGGGTGTCGCTTTAAATCAATAATCTTAAATTGAATCACTTTAAATCAACATTCTACTGTATCATTTAGTTTTTTTTTTTTTTTTTTTTTTTAATTTGCCAAACTTTTAGATGAAGTATTCAGGATTATTTTGATAAAAAAAATGGTGTGTAACGAAATTAGAACTAAATTTACTTCCATTTTTTTATATATAAAAGAATGGAATTCCCATCAACATATGTCAAAATATTTTATTTAAGGATATCTTTTTGGAAACATCTCATAGATAATTTATTAAGGATCATTAGGTCAATTTCATCTCCATATCACAATTAGCCATACTTTAGTGAGGAAGGGGGGGGGGGGGGACTGACCCTAACCCCTAAAAAAGGTTTGCTTTCGTCGACATCACTCAACACACACACACACACACACATTACCCACACTGCTGCACACACCAACACCAACCACACATCACACATACATCCCTACATCACACACACCCTCCAACAACCACCCACCCACACACGCCCGCCAACACCACCCACCCACACACGCCCGCCAACACCACCCACACACCTCTACATCACTAACACACCCCCAACACCACCCTCACCCCTCATCACTCATGCCAACACCAACCCACACACATCGCACACCCCCAACATTACACACACCCCCAACATTACACACACCCCCAACATTACACACACCCCCACCATTACACACACCCCCACCATTACACACACCCCCACCATTACACACACCCCCACCATTACACACACCCCCACCATTACACACACCCCCACCATTACACACACCCCCACCATTACACACACCCCCACCATTACACACACCCCCACCATTACACACACCCCCACCATTACACACACCCCCACCATTACACACACCCCCACCATTACACACACCCCCACCATTACACACACCCCCAACATTACACACACCCCCAACATTACACACACCCCCAACATTACACACACCCCCAACATTACACACACCCCCAACATTACACACACACCCAACATTACACACACCCCCAACATTCCACACACCCCCAACATTCACACACACACCCAACATTACACACACCCCCAACATTACACATACCCCCAACATTACACACACCCCCAACATTACACACACCCCCAACATTACACACACCCCCAACATTACACACACCCCCAACATTACACACACCCCAGCAATACACACACCCCCAACATTACACACCCCCAACATTACACACACCCCAACAATACACACACCCCCAACATTACACACCCCCAACATTACACACACCCCCAACAATACACACACCCCCAACATTACACACACCCCAACATTACACACACCCCAACATTACACACACCCCCAACATTACACACACCCCCAACATTACACACACCCCCAACATTACACACACCCCCAACATTACACACACCCCAACATTACACACACCCCAACATTACACACACCCCAACATTACACACACCCCAACATTACACACCCCCAACATTACACACACCCAACATTACACACACCCCCAACATTACACACACCCCCAACATTACACACACCCCCAACATTACACACACCCCCAACATTACACACACCCCCAACATTACACACACCCCCAACATTACACACACCCCCAACATTACACACACCCCCAACATTACACACACCCCCAACATTACACACACCCCCAATATTACACACACCCCCAACATTACACACACCCCCAACATTACACACACACACCCCAACATTACACACACCCCCAACATTACACACACCCCCAACATTACACACACCTCCAACATTACACACACCCCAACATTACACACACCCCAACATTACACACACCCCAACATTACATACACCCCAACATTACACACACCCCCAACATTACACACACCCCAACATTACACCTACCCCAACATTACACACACCCCCAACATTACACACACCCCCAACATTACACACACCCCAACATTACACACACCCCAACATTACACCTACCCCAACATTACACACACCCCAACATTACACCTACCCCAACATTGCACACACTCCAACATTACACACACCCCCAACATTACACACACCCCAACATTACACACACCCCAACATTACACACACCCCAACATTACACACACCCCAACATTACACACACCCCAACATTACACACACCCCAACATTACACACACCCCAACATTACACACACCCCCAACATTACACACACCCCAACATTACACACACCCCAACATTACACACACCCCAACATTACACACACCCCAACATTACACACACCCCAACATTACACACACCCCCAACATTACACACACCCCAACATTACACACGCCCCCAACATTACACACGCCCCCAACATTACACACACCCCCAACATTACACACACCCCCAAATTACACACACACCCAATATTACACACACACCCAATATTACACACACCCCCAATATTACACACACCCCCAATATTACACACACCCCCCAATATTACACACACCCCCAATATTACACACACCCCCAATATTACACACACCCCCAAATTACACACACCCCCAATATTACACACACCCCCCAATATTACACACCCCCCCAACATTACACACACCCCCAACATTACACACACCCCCAACATTACACACACCCCCAACATTACACACACCCCCAACATTACACACACCCCCAACATTACACACACCCCCAACATTACACACACCCCCAACATTACACACACCCCCAACATTACACACACCCCCAACATTACACACACCCCCCAACATTACACACACCCCCAACATTACACACACCCCCAACATTACACACACCCCCCAACATTACACACACCCCCAACATTACACACACCCCCCAATATTACACACACCCCCCAATATTACACACACCCCCAACATTACACACACCCCCAATATTACACACACCCCCCAATATTACACACACACCCAATATTACACACACCCCCAATATTACACACACCCCCAACATTACACACACCCCCAACATTACACACACCCCCAACATTACACACACCCCCAACATTACACACACCCCCAACATTACACACACCCCCAACATTACACACACCCCAACATTACACACACTCCCAACATTACACACACCCCAACATTACACACACCCCCAACATTACACACACCCCAACATTACACACACCCCCAACATTACACACACCCCAACATTACACACCCCCAACATTACACACCCCCAACATTACACACACCCAACATTACACACCCCAACATTACACACACCCCAATATTACACACACCCCCAACATTACACACACCCCAACATTACACACACCCCAACATTACACACCCCCAACATTACACACACACCCCAACATTACACACACCCCCAACATTACACACACCCCCAACATTACATACACCCCCAACATTACACACACCCCCAACATTACACACACCCCCAACATTACACACACCCCCAACATTACACACACCCCCAACATTACACACACCCCAATATTACACACACCCCCAACATTACACACACCCCCAACATTACACACACCCCCAACATTACACACACCCCCAACATTACACACACCCCCAACATTACACACACCCCCAACATTACACACACCCCCAACATTACACACACCCCCAAATTACACACACCCCCAACATTACACACACCCCCAACATTACACACACCCCAACATTACACACACCCCCAACATTACACACACCCCAACAATACACACACCCCCAACATTACACACCCCCAACATTACACACACCCCCAACATTACACACACCCCAACATTACACACACCCCAACATTACACACACCCCAACATTACACACACCCCAACATTACACACACCTCCAACATTACCCACCACCTCCAACATTACACACACCCCAACATTACACACACACCCCAACATTACACACACACCCCCAACATTACACATACCCCAACATTACACATACCCCAACATTACACATACCCCAACATTACACACACCCCCAACATTACACATACCCCAACATTACACACACCCCCAACATTACACACACCCCAACATTACACACACATACACCCCCAACATTACACACACACCCCAACATTACACACACCCCCAACATTACACACACCCCCAACATTACACACACCCCCAACATTACACACACCCCCAACATTACACACACCCCAACATTACACACACCCCAACATTACACACACCCCAACATTACACACACACCCCAACATTACACACACACCCCAACATTACACACACACACCCCCAACATTACACACACACACCCCAACATTACACACACACACCCCAACATTACACACACACACCCCCACCATTACACACACACACCCCCACCATTACACACACACACCCCCACCGTTACACACACACACCCCCACCATTACACACACACACCCCCACCATTACACACACACACACCCCCACCATTACACACACACACCCCCACCATTACACACACACACCCACACACACACCCCCACCATTACACACACACACACCCCCACCATTACACACACACACCCCCACCATTACACACACACCCCCCAACATTACACACACCCCCCCAACATTACACACACCCCCAACATTACACACACCCCCACCATTACACACACACCCCCAACATTACACACACCCCCAACATTACACACACCCCCAACAGTACACACACCCCCACCATTACACACACACCCCCAACATTACACACCCGCAACATTACACACACCCCCACCATTACACACACACCCTTCAACATCCACACACACCCTCCAACAACCACACACTCCCTCCAACAACCACACACTCCCTCCAACATTCACACACTCCCTCCAACATTCACACACTTCCTCCAACATTCACACACTCCCTCCAACATTCACACACTCCCTCCAACAACCACACACACCCTCCAACAACCACACACACCCTCCAACATTACACACACCCTCCAACAATCACACACACCCTCCAACAACCACACACACCCTCCAACAACCACACACACCCTCCAACAACCACACACACCCTCCAACAACCACACACACCCTCCAACGACCACACACACCCTCCAACGACCACACACACCCTCCAACAACCACACACACCCTCCAACAACCACACACACCCTCCAACAACCACACACACCCTCCAACAACCACACACACCCTCCAACAACCACACACACCCTCCAACAACCACACACACCCTCCAACAACCACACACACACCCTCCAACAACAACACACACCCTCCAACAACCACACACACCCTCCAACAACCACACACACCCTCCAACAACCACACACACCCTCCAACAACCACACACACACCCTCCAACAACCACACACACCCTCCAACAACCACACACACCCTCCAACAACCACACACACCCTCCAACAACCACACACACACACCCTCCAACAACCACACACACCCTCCAACAACCACACACACCCTCCAACAACCACACACCCCCTCCAACAACCACACACCCCCTCCAACAACCACACACTCCCTCCAACAACCACACACTCCCTCCAACAACCACACACACCCTCCAACAACCACACACACCCTCCAACAACCACACACACCCTCCAACAACCACACACACACCCTCCAACAACCACACACACACCCTCCAACAACCACACACACACCCTCCAACAACCACACACACACCCTCCAACAACCACACACACACCCTCCAACAACCACACACACACCCTCCAACAACCACACACACACCCTCCAACAACCACACACACACCCTCCAACAACCACACACACCCTCTAACAACCACACACACCCTCCAACAACCACACACACCCTCCAACAACCACACACACCCTCCAACAACCACACACACACCTCCAACAACCGCACACACCCTCCAACAACCGCACACACCCTCCAACAACCACACACACCCTCCAACAACCACACACACACCTCCAACAGCCACACACACCCTCCAACAACCACACACACACCTCCAACAGCCACACACACCCTCCAACAACCACACACACCCTCCAACAACCACACACACCCTCCAACAACCACACACACCCTCCACAATTACACACACCCCAACATTCCCCCCCCCCCATTACACACACCCCCAACATTACACACACCCTCCACCATTACACACACCCCAACCATTACAAACCCCCCCACCATTACACACACCCCCAACATTGCACACACCCCTACTAACATTACACACACCCCCAACATTACACACACCCTCCACCATTACACACACCCCCAACCATTACAAACCCCCCCACCATTACACACACCCCCACCATTACACACACCCCCACCATTACACACACCTCCACCATTACACACACCCCCACCATTACACACACCCCCAACATTGCACACACCCCTACTAACATTACACACACCCCCAACATTACACACACCCCCAACATGTTGGGTGAAAAACTAGATTTTAACATTTAGTATTAAATAATACCTCAGATTAAAGTTAGGATAATATAATTGACATTGCTGGATTCCTTGTAAGACCCGGAATATTTTGAATATAAATGTCATATATTTTGCACAAAAGATAACATATTTACTCAGAGTAAACATTATATCTAAAATTTGTATGTAATGCAAAATCTATGATGTTTATATTCAAAATGATCATCAAATTGTAAGAATTCCAGCAATGTAAATTATATTCTGGCCGGGTAATTTGTATGAATTTTATGAGCTAAAACAAATATCTTCAGTTAATAAAAAAAAAAATATTCTTCACACTGTGCCAGATGGTTGGTCAGTCCCTCCTTCCCCCCCACCCCCCACCAACCCTCCCTACCAGATGTGTGGGAACACCAGAATATTTACCATTATAGTAATAAATAATACCTCAAACCAAAGTTAGGATAATATAACTGACATTGCTGGATTCCTTGTAAGACCAGGAATATTTTGAATATAAATGTCATATATTTTGGACAAAAGATAACTTATTTATTCAGAGTAAACATTATATCTAAAATTTGTATGTCTAATGCAAATCTATGATGTTTATATTCAAAATGATCATCATATTGTAAGAATTCCAGCAATGTAAATTATATTCTGGCTGGGTAATTTGTATGAATTTTATGAGCTAAATAAAAAAATAAAAAAAATATTATACTTCACCTCGTATATGAGTAGATGAACTGCGTTAAGTGAAAGTTCGGTTCTGGCGAGGCACCACGTATATGAGAAATCGCGTTAAGTGAAACCGCGTAAAGCGGGGTACAACTGTAATTTAAATTTTTTTTATAACTCATATCGGGATTTAGTTATTATTCATATGAAAATTTAATTTAATTTTATTATATTTTGGTCGTAAATACGAATGAAATAAGGACATAAATTGAATTGGGTCCTAATAATTTAGGACCCAATTCAATTTACGTTTTAAATAAAAATTTTCAATTTAAATTGTTTATTCCTTGATAGAGGAAGCGGGATCCTAGTGCTGTCACTAGGTACCCCTGTACTATACGTTTTAAATATGAAAAGTTGTTAGTCGACCCTTTGTTATCGGAGGCTTTATTGTACTGTATAGTAGAACCTCTATACACCAGAAATTTGTTTTTTTTGGACTCTCTGAGATGCTCTGGCCCGCCCCTCCGTTCACCAGAAATATTTTTAAAAAGCCAGCATCAGTCAGGACAGTTTGTATTTGTATGTGTAGTTGAACGTGTGTGCGTGGGTGTTGCGCTGCACTTGTCTGATTCTGAGTCCTGCCTTCTTATGTATCGTATCAGTGTGCCGCACCTCATTCCCTACACTTATTTGATTGCTTTATGTAACGTAGTACAGCATCTTTAATGGCATACTTGAGGGTTTTATGAAATGAGTTAAAATGATGTGGAGTGCTGTACCCATTTTAAGAAATGGGTAAAATTAAAAAATATTAAGAAAAGAACAACATATGCTCATTATGTACTGTACAATGGTGTAATTAGACTTGCTGTATGCCTAATAAGATCTAAGACACTGCATACGTAAACAGGCTGGGGTCGTGGGGGGAGAGGCTGATTGGGCGTTGTTGCATCAGTCAGGTTTATTTTATTGATTCAGTATTATATTCTTGTATGATCAGTCTCTTGTGATGTATGATTCATCATGATCAATATAACATCTTCAATAATAGAAAAAATACATTATGTACAATGATATCCGTCTTAGCCGAAACAATTGGTGCAGAGCTGTCCCGGGATGAGAGATTTCCAGGTATTGAAATGATTCTCTCATACCTGGAAAAAATCTCACCCCATGAATTTGTCCGGGGACTGGGAAAAGTTTCCGAGAGTCTAAACTATGTATCTCGCACACAGACACTATCACACATCTTCGGAATGTTTCTGTGTGCTGTGGAAAGTTTTCTGAGAGTCTAACAAAATCTAAACGATGCAAGGCTTGTGAAAAAGTGTATAAACTTTTATTCATGGCATCTGTTCTAATTTGATACCATAATGATCCTGAATAAATTCTATACTAGACTGTTCCAATAAAAGTTCCTTAACCCCTATGCCCTGGTTGACGCTCCGGAACGCACTCCTTTTTGCGTCGTTGTTTGTATGCCCAGCGCGGGTTATCAGGTTCCAGTATGACTATGTGTGTGTCACACCACATGCACGGCCACAGGGAAGCTTCCTGAATGTAAGTACAGTGATATCCCCGTTAGCTGGAACAATCGGTGCAGAACACGTCTGGGAATGAGAGATTTCTCTCACAGCCAGAAAAAAATCTCATCCCATGAATTTTCCAGGTAATGGGAAAATGTTCTTGGAAGTTCCAGAAATTGCCCATTACATCATCTCTCGAGCCCGGAAAAATATTCCTCATCCCCGGAATTTTCTGGAAGTTTCCGGGTAACAGAAAATTTTTCCCGGAATTTCCAGAAAATGCGCCTGATTTTCATCTCTCACTGTGATGGATGTAACCAGAGAACAGATGTTACTGTTTTAATTATATTTTTGCTGTTGACTTACATCAAAATCTACTAATTTTTATTTTTCTCAACATTAGTCCCAATTCAATAGCCATGTCTGTCCTCTTGTGAAGGATTTCCTCATAATACTCTTAGATTAGTTAAATATATGGACACAACAAAATGATGCTTTTTTCATTTTCAGTTTATTACCTATTTCCTACAAGAAGATATTTTACTCTTTCCAGCTTGTATGGTACAGTAATGATAATTTTGCCATGAACATCTTCCTTCATACACTTTATTCATTACATCACTGGAATGAGTCACTTTTCTTAAGATTTCTCCTGTAAACGTACACAGCAGCAAGCCCATAATAATTTAAGTCATTTCCCACAGGGCTTGTCGTCAGACAGAATAACGGTGGCAGTAGCTTCTTTGGAAGGATATATTCATATATTAGTAACCTCTTTCGGTAAGGAGCAGAGGTAAATGTAAGTTGTAATACTGTAATAAAGTTAGCCGTTTCTAACATTTCATAAAGTGGTTTACAAAGAAATTTGTTACTAGGTGGACTTATTTGAAGGTATTGTTTGTGAACTGTCATGGAAGCTACATCAGCAATGTTTTACAGCCAAATTCCTTGAACACAGTACTGTATCTGTCATCTATTTCTGGGTCATATATATATACAATGTGATCGGTTTGTACTGTATCAAATAATGGTGCTTTTTATCATGTATCGTGTCAGAACCACAAAATGGAAAAAAAGAAATTGAGAAAATATGCTAAAATTTTAATTCCTCCTCCTAATGTTCCTCAATTACTTACATGCCAGATATTTCTATGTATCTAGGGAATTTTGTCTACAGTTGTGCATATCTTAATAAAGTACAGGGGTCCCCCAAATCCGCAAATAACATTTGCTGACCTGGGGGTGGGGAGAGGGGTACAGCATTTTTACTTGTATACAAAGAAATGTATGTCTTTGCCCTTAGGACAATTATTTCTTTTACCTGTATTGTATATATATGTGTGTGTAGTCACACACACACACAAAACACATACGAATAAATAATAATGGAAAAATCCTCTCTCAAATAATCAGAAACAAATTTATAAAAAATGTGAATCTACCCTCACGTCCGTGCTTTATTAATAAAGCACGGACTTGAGGGTAGACTCACATTTTTTATAAATTTGTTTCTGATTATTTGTGAGAAGATTTTCCCATTATTATTTATTCGTATGTGTTTTGTGTGTGCCTACACACACACACACACACACTTACAATACAGGAAAAGGAAATTACTGTCTCTAGATCGAATGGCTCCCTGTCCCAGCCGCGAAAATGCCGGGAACTTTAAAACTACCCACAGATATTCTTTGGTACATCCAGAGTGTCATCCGCGAATAATAAAAGACCGCAATATAAGAATCCGTGAATTTGGGGGGGGGCCCCTGTGTATAAATTTTTCCCCCTAACATAGAGTATTGCAACTGTCAATTCCATTCCTTGGCAATGTTGGGAGCATGTTTACAAATAACAACACTCGAGACTGGGTTGTGAGAGACAGGGTAAACACTACTTATTGCTCCTCAACTTTTCCAGTCTTGCATGCTTATTAGTATAGAATATGTTGTGGAATAGTAAAGTTTGCAATTGAAAACTCCAAATTCCAATAGCTGCATTTTTAATATTTTCATATTTTTTTAGACGAGGGAAGAATTTTATGGTTAGCTATAAAATCAAAGTTTATCTAGGTGTATGAAAATGTTTACTCTGTTTATGATATATAAGATAATTAAATTACTTTTGATACAGCCACTGAATTATAACAAGTTGGGCAGTATGCACTGTACAGTATATTCTAGATTTAACGAACTAATTCAAGCCACCCCTTTCTGTTAAATTGAAATTTCCGCAAAATCGAATTTCCATTATTTTCGTTCGATTTAGCAAACTAGTTCACTAAAGCGAGCATGATGCTGTAAAATTTTGCGCCAAATGCGCCACTTGGCGCGGGGGTTTGTTTACATCCGCTCATTTAGTGAACTAATTCACTAAGTTGAGCTAAAAATACAATAATGGATAAAATTCCTTTCACTAAATCATGAGTACAGGTGCTCCTCTACTTACGAACGAGTTACATTCCTGAGGCTTGTTTGTAAGTCCAACATTACTCTTGTAGATACCAAACATATTGTAAAAAATTAAAAGATTATTGATATTTAGTACAGCTATACCCTTTAATGCAGCCTTAAAACCTGGCTCACTCTTCTCCTCTTAGGTAATATTTGTTCTATCTGGAAATTTCTTCAAAATAATCCAGTCTCATCCACCTTAAACACCTGTTCTAGCAGGTAACCCCTCAGTGATAATGTTTGTATCTTTGACAGTTTGTAAGTTGAACATTCTTAAGTGATAATGTTTGTATCTTTGACAGTTTGTAAGTTGAACGTTCTTAAGTAGAGGAGCACCTGCATACAGTATATGAATGTAGAATCAAAATAAATGTCAGTAGGCATGTGTTAAGAAGCAATAAGTTAGAGACAGACATAACACTGCAGAGGACAGTCACGTCTTAATACAGTACAGTGG
This sequence comes from Homarus gammarus, assembly GCA_958450375.1. Classification (NCBI taxonomy): domain Eukaryota; kingdom Metazoa; phylum Arthropoda; class Malacostraca; order Decapoda; family Nephropidae; genus Homarus; species Homarus gammarus. The sequence continues at coordinate 2,541,846 of CAUDMG010001794.1, read as the reverse complement.
TCCCTCGGTTAACGAACGGTTCGGTTAACGAAATTTTGGTTAACGAATTACCTTCCATAAGAATCTTCAATTCAGTTAACAAACACAACTTTGATTAACGGAATCCTTACGACAAACACGTTTTGTTGTGCGCTTCAGCTGATTGGCTAGTCCGCCAATACAGTAATTGGTTCTATGTTTACATTCGTTTCCAGTGTAGTAAATATCAAGAAAGTTGTGCTCTTGAATATTTCTGCATTTTTTATATTAAAATTATTGGTCATTCTGAAATTTAGTTAATATAATGATAATATAGACAGTACAGGGAGCAGTTTTTGTGAACCCATTAGCTGATTGAATCGCCCAACAACCCTTCTCAGTTTAATTTTGTGTACAGTGGAGTGAACATCGATTTTGTTGGTCTCCTGAATATTTTTGCATTTTTACCATTAAAATTATTGGTCATTCTGAAATTTAGTTAACATATTGATAATATACAGTGTAGAAATTATTATGAAACATGAAGAAGGCATTAGAACCAATGCACTCTGTAAAGAATATGGCATGTCATCATCGACCTCTACAATCAGCTGTTTGATATGTAAACAAAGCTGCCGGTAATACGACATACACACCTCAAAGTAAGTTAAAATACAGTATTCATTTGTTTTTTATTTATTATACAGTATACTGTACAGTATTTAATGTTTTTTTTAATTCTATTACTGGTATACAGTACAGTACTATGTCTGTACTTTTTCTGTGAGTTGGAATCAATTACCCAATATTGAATTAATAGATTCGGTTAACGAAATTTTTGGTTAACGAACGACTCTGGAATGAATTGTGTTCGTTAACTGAGGGACCACTGTATTTGTACGTATGATATTTATCCTTTTAATTTTATGACTCATTTATCCTTTTATCAATAACCATTACTGTACTACAGTATAGTAAGACCTCCCTAAGTTGGACTTCCATAAGTCGGAAACCCCCATTAGACGAACTAGGGAGTGTGGGTCTGACCCAGCTCAGTTGACCTCTGACCCAGCTCAGTTGACCTCTGACCCAGCTTGGAGAAGGTCGTGCCCGATAGTGCTCCCGTTAGAGACCAAGGAAAATGGCCGCCTTGGATCGTTGTGTCGTGGGGGAAGAGGAGGGGAGTGTGGGGAAAGACGACCTCCTTGCCACTCTGTTAAGGCAGCTGGGGCAGTTGAGGAGTGAGGTTGACACTCTAAAGGGGGAAAATGAAGCCCTCAGGACGGAACTCCTTCAGGTAGGTGTCCTGCTAGGCAGGACACCTGCGAAGGAGGAGCAGGCGTGGAGAGTGGTTGTCTCCAAGGGGACTAGGGTCAGGCTCAAGAAAGCTGACCAGTGTGTGGAGTGTAGTAACCCTTACCAGGTGCTGCAGAAAGCTGGCGAGGAAGAGAAGAGGCAGGACGGTATGGATCAAGGAGAGGAAGGGGCAGTTGTACAAACCGTGCCCACAGGTAAGGTCATGGTAGTTGGGGACAGCCAGGTGAGGTTTGTAGATAGGGCTTTTTGTGCGAGAGATAGGAAACGTAGGACTAGGGTGTGTTTTCCTGGGGCTGGGATAGGGCATGTAGCCGAGAGGTTAGACAGGGTTTTGTCAGGGGAGGGTACCAATCCAGTAGTGTGTCTTAGTGTGGGAGGAAACGACATAGGTAAGGTTAGGAGTGAGGAACTTTTCAAGAGGTATAGGGAGGCGCTGGGGAAGATTAGAGATAGGGGAGGGATCCCGATAGTATGTGGTGTCTTGCCTAGAAGAGGGGTTGGTCGTGAATGGCTGTCCAGGGCAATTGCTATAAATTGCCGACTGAAAAAACATTGTGCAAACAATGGTTGGGCATTCATTGATAACTGGCAACGATTCTATGGCAACGACTACCTGTACTGTCGCGACGGAGTACACTTGTCTCGTGAGGGGGTAAAGACGTCTGCATCCCTGGAGCGTGAAATTGTCACTCCGAAGGGGGGGTTTCACCAGTAGAGAGGGGTCGGGGAAAGTGGGAGTCAAAAAACAAGCAGGTCCTGGGAAGTAAAATTAGTTGCTCAGGACAAGGGGTAAAACAGGACCAGGGAAGGGTAGGTTTAAATGTATACTATACAAACAGTAGGAGCGTTAGAAATAAAATAGACTTGTTGAGAGCGGTTGTATGTACCGAGAATGTAGACATCATAGCAATCACCGAAACTTGGATGAATCTGGCGAGCAAATTTTTTTTATCAGAGTACCACATAGAAGGGTACAACCTTTTTCACAAGGACAGGGAAGGTAGGAAGGGGGGAGGGGTCGCACTCTTCGTCAAGGATACATTAAAATGTTGTATTAATAATTCAATAAAGGGTGAAATAGGAACCGAGTCTGTGTAGGGGAAGAACTAGGTAACAGTGATCACAGAGAAATCAGGTTCACCCTAAATTGGGAAACGAAAAACAATGACAATATGGTCAGAGTCCCAAACTTTCGGTTGGCGGATTATCGGGTTAAGAAGGTACCTAGGTGAGGTCCCCTGGGAACAGTCACGTCAGTTCCCAGTAGGAAGGGGTGAGGTCATAGATGACACAACAATTGATCATGACTATAATATATTCACCAGTATACTACATAAAGCACAAGAACAAAATATACCATCCAGAAAAATTAGGTCAAATAAGAATGAGCCAAGGTGGATGACCAGAAAACTTAAACATGACATAGGAATAAAGAAAGGAATATATAAGAAATTAAAGGGAGGGGAGGAGCAGCTCAGAAACAGGTATAATGAACTATCTAGGAATGTTAAGAAAAATTTAAGGAAAGCAAAGAGAGACTATGAAATCAAAATAGCAAGAGAATCCAAGGCGAATCCCAAGGGATTTTTCCAGGTATATAGGACAAAGGTCAAGGACAAAGTTGGGCCTTTAAAGTCAGGGAGGGGAGAATTGATAAATGGCAGTGAAGAAATAAGCAAAGCATTGAACAGCTATTTCTTATCAGTTTTCACAGAAGAAATTTGCGATGAAATTCCAGAGGTGGAACTGATATTTAAGGGAAAGGAAGAAGAGAAATTAAAGAATATCACTCTCAGAAAAGAGGATGTTCTTAAGAAGATAAATAAACTTAAGAAAACAAAATCCCCAGGGCCGGATGAAATTTTCCCTCGAGTCTTGAAAGAGTGTAGGGAACAGATTAGCGGACCCCTCGTAAACTTATTTACAAAATCATTAGACACTGGAGTTGTGCCAGACTTGTGGAAACAGGCACATGTAGTACCCATATTCAAAAAGGGAGACAGAGCATCAGCTTCAAATTACCGGCCGATCAGTTTGACGTCAGTAGTGGGGAAATGTCTTGAATCAATTATAGCAGATAGCATCCGATCGCATCTAGAGAAAAGCATATTAATCTACAACTCTCAACATGGGTTTACAAAGGGAAAATCTTGTCTAACAAATCTGCTAATGTTTTTTAGGAAAGTCTTTGAGGTAGTAGATAATGACGAAAATTACGATGTTATTTACTTAGACTTTAGCAAAGCATTTGACAGAGTACCGCATCAGAGGCTTCTGAGAAAAATTAAGGCTCATGGTATCGAGGGGAAAGTTTTAAATTGGATAAAATCATGGCTCACCGATAGAACGCAGAGGGTCAGCGTAGATGGTGTTAAATCTGAGTGGGGCCGTGTAACCAGTGGGGTTCCCCAGGGGTCAGTACTAGGCCCACTCTTGTTCATAAACGATTTAGATACTGGGATCAGCAGTGATATAAGCAAGTTTGCGGATGACACCAAAATAGGGCGGCAAATTAATTCAGGGCAGGATGCAAATGCATTACAGGAGGATCCAAATAAACTGCAGGGGTGGTCTGAAAAATGGCAAATGAAATTCAACACTAGCAAGTGCAGCGTACTTAATATTGGAAGAACAAATACTTATATGTATACAGCCTTAACAACATCAACCTAGAGAAGTCGACTTGTGAAAGAGACCTAGGGGTACTTGTAAGCCCGGACCTACGGCCTAGAAAACAGTGCGTTAATGTTCGAAATAAGGCAAACAGAGTATTGGGTTTTATATCTAGAAGTGTAAGAAACAAGAGTGCAGAGGTCTTATTGCAACTATATCTTGCGCTAGTCAGGCCGCACCTTGATTATGCGGTTCAGTTCTGGTGCCCCTATTATAGAATAGATATAAATTCACTAGAGTCGGTGCAGCGAAGAATGACAAAAATGATTCCGGGACTTAGAAACCTTCCATATCAGGATAGGTTAAAGAAACTTAACTTGCATTCCCTAGAAAGACGAAGAGTGCTGGGAGATATGATAGAAGTATTTAAGTGGGTGAAAGGAATCAATAAAGGGGATATTGATAAAGTTCTTATAATATCCGAGCAGGATAGGACTCGGAGCAACGGATTCAAGTTGGATAAGTTTAGGTTTAGGAGGGAGATAGGAAGAAACTGGTTCACAAATAGGGTAGTGGACGAGTGGAACAAGCTTAGCAACTTTGTAGTAAGTGCGGGAACTCTGGAAAGTTTCAAAAGGAGGCCAACCGGTCTATTGCAGACTCCTTATTTTCTTATGTTCTTATGTAACCAACACCTTGGATTAAGAATTGGTGGTAGCCCTCGATCTGCCATCTCGCATCCTCGATTCAGACTGATTAAACCAAGAAATAAATGTTAGTTTTAAATATAACTGTACAGAAACAGAGGATCCCTGGGTTACGAACAGGTTCCGTTCCTCAGGATGTTTGTAAGTCGGATTTGTATGTAAGTCAGAGCACATGCTCTACTGTATGCAAATCGTACTTATGTTAAAAATCCCACCATATCATAGCCTAACTCCTTATATACAGTAAAGCCTCAAATAACGATGTTAATGTGTCATCCAACATTGCAGTGTAAGGTGAATCATTGTATCGCGAATCATTAATTACCATTAAAATAAAGCAATAATAATGAAATGCATTCCCAAGTGTGACCTTTTCATATCTTTTGTGTGGCTTTTTACCCTCTTTTCCCCAAAAACAATACAATTAATGAAAATTGCAAACTATATTCTTTAAATAATGTTTCTGAATGCATCTTATACAATATAAATGAAAAATAATATGGTCACACAAGAGGAGATGGGATGCCATTGTTTTCATTTGTGTTTACAGCCGGGAGTCCGGGATGATAGTTCTACACGAGAAAATTAAGAAAATAAGACCCTGGTTGTAGCTGTAGTAAAATTAATGTAAAAAAAATGAATTTTTATGTTTTAAGTAACGTTATTTAATGTTAATAAATGGAACAATAGAAGTAGCTAACCACTAATGGCAAAGAAAAAAGAGATGGATTGGGGACGCCAACATATACGTGCGCATTTAAGGATACCGCGTCATTTATCCTTTTAAGAATACAGGCCGTCCCCAACTTACAACAGGGATAAGTTCCTGGACCCATAGTTTAGGTTAGGTTAAAGCCCATACAAAACAACAATAATATCCCATACATAACAAATAATGTAAATAAAGTGATGTTAAACAATATATAATGATGAAAATAATGTAAAAAATTGGTTTTTAATTACAATTTTTTTTGGTGAATGTATTGGGATCCTGTTCATAAGTGCAGGTGATGGTAAGTCGGACGGTCGTAACTCGGGGACTGCCTGTATGTACAAAAGATTCATTATTGTTTATTACTGAATATGTATTTGATTGAATTAATCTTTATACAGTATATGCAAAATGAACAATACAATTCATTAATAATACGTAGAATATTAAAACACACAAAAGGATAAGAGATGGCATAGTTGTCAGCGTTTACACCCATAATGTCAGTTATCCACCTGAAACTGAAGAAAATAAAACTCTGGTTGTTGTTGAAGTAAAATTATTGTAAAAAGAATGTATGTTTTAATGAATGTTATTTAATGTACAGTAGAAGTAACCACTGATATTAAAGAAAAAATGAGACTGATAGTGGCGCGCCAATGTGTACGTGCGCACTCAAGGAAACACAGTCATTTATCTTAACAATATGTACAAAAGATTCATTATTGTTTACCCTGTACTACTGAATATGTATTTGATTGAATTAATGTTTATATATGTGAAATGAACAATGCAATTCATTAATAATACGTAGAATATTAAAACACACACGAGGAGACAAGACGGCATTGTTTTCGTGAGTGACGATGGTTCTACATAAGAAACTAAAGAAAATAAGATCCTGGTTGTAGCTGCAGTGAATTTAATTTAAAAAAAATGAATACCTGTATGTATGTTTTAAGTAATGTTATTTAATGTTAATAAATGGAACACTAGAAGTAGCTAACCACTAATGGTAAAGAAATAAAGCGAGACGATTGGGAACAGCAACGTATGAAAACATATCGTCATCTCTACATATGAATATGAAAGCAACACTTCTTTACTGTTCATATATGTTTTAAATAATACTTACAAATGTAAAACAAAAATTTTACTCATCAATGGTAGTAAAGTCTAAAACATATGGACAACCAATGAATATTGTGCGAGTTTTTACTCATGATGAAGTCATCAGGCTCAACTCTGGCTGAAGCTGTAGGTTCAACTCTGGTTGAAGCTGTAGCTTTCCATAAAGCTGTTGCTGAAACTGTTACTGAACCTGAAGTTGATGTTGAAGCTGCTTATGATGGTTTAGGCCTTTGAATAATAAAGCTGTCGAAAGAACCTTGCACAGTTGCTTTCTTTTATCATTATACAGGTGCTCCCCGACTTACGACGGGGTTAGGGACCCAAATCCAGGTCGTAAGTCCGACATAGATAAAAAAATAAAATAAAAAAATTAAATTTTTTTTTCAACATTTAAAAAAAATAAAAAATATACAATGAAATACAGTACAGTAAAATTAATAAATAATGAGGAATGGATACAGTGTGACTGAGCACTTACCTTTAATGTAGTCAGCTGAATGCACACGGGGCCCCCATAATTTTCTATTTACAGGATACATGGAGACTATATCAATTGGATGAAGTAGAGGAGGAGACAGGGCTGGGTGGGTCATCAGTGTCGCTTTCTTCAGACAGGTTTACGTACTGTGGAAACTTGCTGGTTGAAGGTATTGGATCATCTTGAGGGAGTGAAGAGGCAGCACTGGTTGGGCGTGAGGAGACAGCACTGGGGGATTTCTTAAAATAGATGTCCAATTTAGACTGCACAGTTTGTTTTTTCTTTTCATTATAAATTTCTCTGTAGCAAGCAAGTGCATCTTGGATCATTCTGTCAACTTTGGCATAATGCTCATAATTTTGATCCATGCCATCAAACATTTGCATTCCTTTATTAATTGTAGCAAATGCCTCTGCCATTTGTTTCACTGAAAACTTTTTGGGGGGGTGCAGGTTCTTCTTCTACATTTTGTTTCTCTTCTTCCTCTGCAATTTTCTGTTCATCTAGTTCAATAAGATCCTCGTTACTGTGCTCTTCTGCTACTCTTTCAACCAACTGTTCAACATCTTCATTATCAATTTCTAACTCCAGCTGTTTACCTAACTCCACTATCTTGTTACTAATATCCGAAATAACTTCATTTTCATTAAATCCTTTGAAACTGTTCACATATCTTTTCAGGATTTTCTTCCATATTCCATTCATGCAATGTTTTGTAACCTGATCCCATGCTGCACTAATGTTCTTTATACATGACAAAACGTTGTACTCCTTCCAAAACTCTCTGAGCATTTTCTCAACTTCAGTAGCAGCAACAGCCTGAGCGAAGGTCGTGCGTAACTAATACGCTTTAAAGGCAGCAATAGCACCTTGATCCATGGGTTGGATGATAGAGGTAGTGTTAGGTGGAATGTAGACTACCTTAACATCAGGGTGCATGTCGTCCAGGTGTGGTGGGTGTCCCGGAGCATTATCCAAAATCAGCAAAATCTTGAATGGAATCTGTTGTTGCAGACAATACTCTTTGGCTCATGGAATGAAACAAGTCATGAACCAATCCTCAAACAGTGCTCAGGTCATCCAGGCTTTCTTATTACTGCGATAAAACACTGGCAGTGTGTGCTTGTTGACATGTTTAAAAGCCCTGGGCTTCTCTGAATGATAGATCATGAATTGCTTTAGCTTGAAACCAGCAACATTCCCCCCCCCCCCCCCCAACAGAAGTGTAATTCTGTCCTTGAATGCCTTGAATCCTGGCATTGTTTTCGCCTCTTTGTGGATGTATGTCCGCTCAGGCATGCGCTTCCACAATAATCCAGTCTCATCCACATTGAATATTTGCTCAGGCAAATAATTCCCTTCCACAATCACTTCATCTAACTCCTCCTTAAAAGCTTCGGCAGCACCAACATCGGCACTAACTGCCTCTCCACTCACCTTAACTTTGTGTAGACTGTAGCGTTTTGTAAATCTATCAAACCACCCATGACTTCCTGTAAAGGTTTGATCACATTCATCTCCTGCCTGCTCCTTCAGGCTTTGGAACAGGCTTCTTGCTTTAGCCTGTATGGTTAGAAGGCTTAAGGGTACACACTTCTGTATCTGGTCTTCTATCCATATCACCAATAAGTTTTCCATATCGTGAATAGGACCTTGTCTTTTCTTTGAAATTATAGTTCCCTTTATAGGTGTTGTTCCTTTCACTACATCACGAATACATTCCTTGTCCTTCAGAATAGGGGATATGGTCGAGTGTGAGAAACCTAGGTCATGTGAGATTGTTGCTACAGTTTTTCCATTCTCATGCTATGTTATTATCTTCATTTTCATCCCAAAAGTAATTGTCTGTCTCCTTTTCTTTGGAGCGCCACCAGCACTCTCATTTTTACGCTTTTCAGTCATTATAAAGTTCACAGCGCGATCTGTATAGGATACGATAGCCAAACACCAACTAAGCGCTCCACTGAGTGAGTGTACCCACCCGGCGACCCGAGTTGCGCCACGCTCTCGCCCGGGACAGAAACGTTTCGGTATAGAAAATGCGTGCGTCATTTGAAAATATTTTTGGTTACGACTGCCGCGGTCGTATGTCCCGACGGTTGTAAGGTCAGAGCAAGTCGTAAGTACCGATGGACGTAAGTCCAAGCAGTCATAAGTAGGGGAGCACCCGTATACATCTTTATGTAGAAGTGAATTGCATTTATTTAAGTTTTAATGCTTTGTGCTGTTAATGGATTCACTTCAGAAAATATGTTCATTGCTTGCTCCATATAATATCCACAGACCTCTCACCTTTTTCATTTCGTTTTAACACATCTAGTTTCTCGGCTAAGCTTATACACTTTCTATTAGCTTTTAAATAACACTACCATCACTTGCTCTCTTGCTCATGTTGAATAGGGATGCAAAAATGCTGTAAGAAACCTGAAAAAGTTTTTCTCCTGTTCCTGTTCTAGATGTGTGAAAACAAAAGGCCCGCCAAGCTCCGATTGTTGTTTACCACTTATTAGCAAGGCAGCTTCTTTGCGCAAGGTGCTCTTAATTTTTTTCCAGTTCATTTTTTTCTTTTATATAATACATATCGGGATTTAGTTATTATTTATATGAAAATGTAATTTTATTTTATTTTTATTATATTTTGGTCGTAAATACAAATGAAATAAGGACGTAAATTGAAATGGGTCCTAAATTAACTGGGGTCTTAAATATGAAAAGTTGTTGGTCGAACCGTTGTTATCAGAGGCTTTATTGTACATCTAAAATCACTTAATTTAAGACAAAAGAAGAAAAGAATGACAAAATACAGTCCAGTTGAACCTCGATTTACGCGGTTCTCGTTTACGCGTTTGGTCATTTACGCGGTACCTTGCCAGAACCGGTATGCCCGATTTACGCGGTGAATTTACTCATTTACGTGGGTGAAGTATAATTTGTTTATTTACTGAAGATATATATGTTTTTAGCTCATAAAATATATAATTTTCATTGCTGGAATCCTTACAAGATGGTGATCATTTTAAATATAAACATCTTAACATTTGCATTAGACATAAAAATTTTAGATGTAATTTAAGGAGATCATGAAAATAAGCAAATATTTTATCTTTTGTGCAAAATATATGAAGTTTACATTCAAAATATTCCCTGACCTGCAAGGAATCCAGAAATGTCAATTATATTGTTCTAACTTTAGTCTGAGGTATTATTTATTACTAAAAATGTAAATATACTGTTTTCTCCCAAACATTTCTCTGGTAGGGAGGGATGGTGGGGGGTAGGGAGGGAGGGACCCAGCTAGCGTGGGAAGAGGGGGGGGGGAAGCTGAGGTGGGGTATTTTGATTGACAGATAGTGGCTTGGTGAATAATAATGTGCATAATTACTGAAGATATTTGTTTTAGCTCATAAAATTCATACAAATTACCTGCCAGAATATAATTTACATTGCTGGAATTCTTATAAGATTTTGATTATTTTAAATATAAACAACATGGAATTTGCATAAGACATACAAATTTTAGGTCTAATTTAAGAATTTTGATTACAATGCCAAAATTTTATCTTTTGTGCAAAATATATGATGTTTATATTCAAAATATTCCTGGCCTTGCAAGGAATCCGGCAATGTCAATTATATTGTCCTAACTTGAGTCTGAGGTATTATTTATTACTATACCTTAAAATCTAGTGATTTCACCCAAACATGTCTCAGAGAGGGAGGAGCCAGTGAGCGTGGGAAGAGAGGGGGGGGGGGGTGTCTGGAGTTGAGTCCATTATTTGAATGGACATTAACCTGCGACTGTATTTCTCTTAAATATTAATTGTGTGTGCATACCATCATAAAATTAAGATGTTATCTTTACTACAACTAGGTATTATGTCGGTATTGTGTTGGAAAAAGTGGAGTTTCTCGTTTTACGCGCTACTCAGCGGGTTCAATTGACCGCGTAAATCAGGGTATTACTGTAAATGAAAGAAAAAATAAGTCATCGAGGAAATAAAATACTATAAATTTCAAGCTTAACCCCTTTCGGATCAGTGGACGTTCGTAAGTCGGGGACCTCCTGTAAATATAAGTGAAACTTCAGTAAAGTAGGTTTAAGCACCCCCCCCCCCCCCCCTTGTCTTCCAACTTAAAATTGATAAGATTCATCTGCTACAATGTAAATAAATATTGTTAATTTTAATTTTGTTTTTGGGTGTGATTCGAGGGGGGGGGGGGGGGGGGGTCCACATTAGTTGGACTAGCTTGGACCCCATATACCGTGTAGTTCGAGTTTTTAAGACCAAATTTTTTGGCAAAAAATTGGGGGTCGACCTCTACATGGGTAATAGTTTCATTAAGTTGAAAAATATTTACCAATTACTGCCAGTAAACAATGGAAACGACCCACCACCAGCTGTGAGTGTTGGTACAGTTGCCAGGGCAGATCTCTTGCGTCATCATAGTAAGCCCAAAGTGGCCAAATGCATGGTATGGTAGAACAGGACGATGTAAAACATAAAGTATTCATTTTTAAAAGTTTATTTATGGATACATGAATTTTTGTTCATTAAATTTGAAACATCAACCTTTGTTAATTAAATTTGAAGCAAAAGAAAACTACGATACCGTGTTTACTGAATATTTTCATTAAAATATTACATCACATTTATATTTTACCCTAACTGTGCCGGAATGAATATATTCTCAGAAATAAATATGGAAATGTAATATTTTTGCCGAAATGATGTATGTATTACAGTGGAAAGTGGGATAAAATCGTGACGAAAACAATGACTTTCACTTTCTTTCATAGTTCAAAAGATGTTACCGTAATAGCTTTTCGAATGGTTTTCAGTTAAAAAACTGTTGTATTACAATAATATTCTATCCTAATTCACTTGAATAAATACTACGATACCATATTTCTGAATATTTTCATTAAAATCCATTAAAATCATTTTCCTTGTCATCGTCTTCAGCACACAGTTGCCAGTTTTATGATTTTCCATTTAAAATTTTAAGTTACCGAGTATTTCTTTTCCTAAATCGTTTTACTATACTGTAGGTAAAACAGTTGCCTATTGTGCAAACCCCCACAGAAAAAAAAAAATAACAGAAATGGAGACACCAAAAATGTAAAAAAAAAAAAAAAATGCTGTGTCTGACTTGCAACACTGTTGGTAGGGTCAGGTGGTTCTAACGGCATCCTGCCAGTACCCGGTTTTACTGTATGCACCGTCGGTCAGTAATATACTGTTTGATTTTGTTGGTGTTTATTGTCTCAATACAGAAGGCACCAATACCTGAAATGTACAGAACAGGAATTAACACACATAGGCTACACCATCTCACACATATACTAGTACACACACTCCAATGACTATACGCTTGGAACAGTATATCTTCCCCTCCCTTTTATTCATGATGACACTTCTGTATTGCCGTTCTCTTTAGTTCCATGAACGGCCGGGTTTATATTCGTCGCTTGTCTCTCCATCCATTTCGGAGTCATCAACTTCATCCGTTCCAGAGCTTTCACCTCCATCCGTTCCGAAGTCTTCAGCTCCATCCTGGTATTTCTTCGGTTTTACTATAGTACGACGTGGTCGCCTAGCAGCGAGTGGTTCCTCCTCGCTGTTCCCGTCCTGCCTGGACTCGTCCATCCCTGTGCTCGGTGTGTTTTGCAGCTTGGTTGTTTTCCCGGTTTCGATGGGTGTTGTCGGTTCTCTCGGCCGTTTTGTGGCTTCCGTCTGTGTCACTGTCTCCACTGCCGTCATTTCCTCCTTGGCATCTCCCTGGAACTCTTCTCATCTGGGATGTGCTGCGTAATATCTTCTTGGGCCCTCGCTGTAGAATAGCTGAATTGCCTCGCCTTTCACTTACCGTCCACGGTTTAGGATCATAATTTGTTGAGAGCTTGTCTTTCTTGGTTTGCTTCAGGAGCACTTGATCAGTTGGTCTCAATTCCGCTACTTTGGACTTATTTCGGTTGTCTGTCCGGAGTTTCAGTTTCTCCTTTTCTCTTTTATCTCTCTTGCGTGCCACATCCCAACATGTCACTTGTGTGTCTTCCAAGTCATAACTCACTTGGGGGAGTTTCACCTTGATGTTCCTTCCCATGAGGAGTTTGGCTGGCGTCTCTCTGTCATCGAGTGTGGAGTGTTCCTATAGTGCATCAAGAATTTACCGAGTTGCCGTCTCCAATCTTTCCCCTCAGTATGCATCGCTCGGAGTGCCTTCAATATGGTCGCGAAAAACCGCTCGATTTCCCCATTTGCTTGGGGATGATATGGTGTCACTTTGTGGTGTTTTATTCCCCATTCTTCACAGAACTGTGCAAACTCCTTGGCTCTGAACTGTGGTCCGTTATCTGACACGATGACCGCTGGGATGCCATGTGTAGTGATGCATCCTTCGATCAGGGTCGTAACGGTATCGGTGTTGATAGTTTTGACCACAAAGGTTTCTGGCCACCGGGATCCTGCATCGATGATTCCCAGCACATAGTCACCACTAGGGAATGGTCCACATGTGTCCACGTGGATTACCTCCCACGGCCCCTTCATCTCAGACATATTCACCGGATTGGCTTGTTTTCTTGTGTCGAGGCTTGCACATGGGATGCATTGTCTGATTGCCTTCTCTACGTCCTTGTTGATAGTTGGCCACCATACCTTGCCTCGGAGTAGCGCCTTGGTCTTGACCATTCCCAGGTGTGTCTCATGTGCGAGTTGCATCGTGCGTCGTTGTAGTGTTTGGGGCATTACGATCCGGGATCCCCTCAACACGAGTCCCCGTTTTGATGTCAGTTCTGCACGTACATGTTTGAAAGGCTCCGTTAGTTTATCCGTCCAGTCATACTTGGCGATGGCGTCTTCAAGGGCTCTTATAGTCGGATCCTTCCCTGATACTTCGAGAATTTCAGACAGTGTCATAGCTTTCGGGATCCCTTTGGCAACCACATAGTTGATGAATCCCTCTGCCAGTTTCTCTTCAGAGATTTGAGCATCGAATGGCAGGGGTTGTCTAGACCAGGGGTTCTCAACCAGGGGGGAATTTCCCCCCCTCAGGTTTTCAGGGGAGGGGAAACTGATACTAATATGGAAAAAATAAAGGATTTTCAGTATTATATGCATATTATTTGGAATGCACTTTTTGAGGCCGACAATCTTGGAAAGGAGGGGGAATGACATTCTGACATATGGTGAAAGGGGTTTATGGGGCAAACAAGGTTGAGAACCACTGGTCTAGACAGTATGTCTGCCGGATTGTCACTTCCTTTGATGTGTTGGACCTTGAAGTCGTACTGTTGCATGTTTAGGATCCACCGGAGTATACGGGCTGATGGTTTGCCTTTCGGGCTGAAGATGGTCGTTAGCGCTTTGTGATCGGTCATGATGGTGAATTCTTCCCCGTAAAGATATAGATGAAATTTTTCACATGCCCAAACTATGGCTAAGGCTTCCCTCTCCAACTGACAATACCGTCTTTCCACCCGAGTCAGTGTTCAGGAGGCATAACTGATGGGTTTGAGTACCCCTTGGTGGTTTTGGCATAGCATTGCCCCTAGTCCTACCGGACTAGCATCCACAATTAGTGTGGTTGAAGTGCATGAGTGCCTCGCTCTTCATGACGCCGTTCTTCAGCTTGTTGAAGCACCGCTCTTCTTTTTCTGTCCAGGTCCACTTGCTGTTCATTCTCGCCAGGTTTTTCAGAGGTTCGCTCAATGTCGCTAATCGTGGTGTGAACCTGATCAGGTAGTTGATCAGACCTAGGAAGCTGTGGACTTCCTGAACCGTTTCTGGCCGTCTGAACCTCTTCACGGCTTCGATTTTTTCATCTGTCGGTTTGATGCCCTCTTTGCATACAGTGAATCCATGGAATTCAAGTTCATCTATGTGGAACACGCTTTTGTGTTGGGAGATGGTCAGGTTGTTCTCCTTCAACCTTTGCAGTACTTTTTCCAGAGCACTGTTGTGTTCACTCGTATCCTTGCCCCAGACCAGGATGTCATCCGCTCCATTCCAACAATTCGGACACTTTTGCAAAATCTGTTGTAGCAGATGTTGTCCTTGTTCCGCGGCTGATGCAATGCCCATCACTAATACCTTGTACCTGTAGATACCGGAGTCGCACAAGAATGTTGTTATGTCTCTCGATTCGGGGGTTAGCTAGATCTGATGATAGTATGAGTTTAGGTCGAATTTTGAGAATTTCGTGGCCCCGTTAATTTCGCTGAGTAGTTGTTCCAATGTTGGTATAGGATGGCGCATGTGTTTCACCGCTTTGTTTGCTATGCGGAGGTCTGCGCAGATCCTGATATCTCCATCTGGTTTTGGAGCAGTCACCAATGGGGACACCCACAGTGTAGGGCCTTCCACGCTCTCGATGATATCATTATCTAGCATTTCTTGTATCTTCTGTACCTCGAATGTGAAATGGTACTCTCCGAGGTGGCTGTGCGACGGGTTTGACATTTGGGTCGATGTCGAGCTTGAGTTGGAAGTTTTTCATTCTCCCCAGTCCATTCAGCGCTGGTAGATGTTGTTCCAGTATCCTCCGGGTTGATGAAGGCATCTCACTGGTCGTAATACGGTTATTCTGGTGGATACTGAGAAGGCCAAGATCTAAGCTGGCTCGCTTACTCAGAATATTCCCTCCCTGTTTCGCTGTTGTTACCAGGATTTTGTGTGCGACTCTCTTCGATCCATTTGACAGTGTTGCAAAGAACTCTCCTCGGAGTGGGATGGGAATGTTTCCATATGCTTTACGTTGGATATTCGTTTCCTTGAGTACTATGTTCGGTCGTATTTTGATGATGTGGTCGAATGTGCCCCCATCAATTACATTGACGTTTGCCCCTGAGTCAATCAACATTCCGACCGGTACGTCTTCTGTCATCACCTTTTCCTCTGCAGTGTCGTGTGATGTCACTCTGAACACATAGGTATGGCCATCGTCAGATTCTTTTGTGCTCTTGGATGACACCTGGTGTACGTGATTGTTGTCGTTACCCGTCGAACTGTCCTCCGTCAGTTGTCTGACCCTCTCTTGTCGGTTATGTTTTTTCCTGCACGCGGTGGCAAAGTGGTTGACGATTCCACAGTAGTTGCAATTATTTCCAAATGCAGGACATTGTCTCTGTCCATGTCGATGGCCAGTGCCATTACACCCAAGACAGTTCAGTTTTGGGACTCGTGGCATGTCCTTACTTTGTTGTCTTCGATTGCTTCCCCAGTCCCGCTGCTGTTGTTGTTTGTATCTTGTGTTTTCCTTGTTCACATTGGTGCCTTCTTCATCTTGTTCCATCTGGCAAGCTTGGGCTTCAGTTGATTCATAAGTGTGAGCGATTTGTAGAACTTTCTATACTGTTATGTCTGTCTCCTTCAGGTATGCACGACGCATCTTATGTGAAGTACATTTCTCCGTCAACTGGTCGATGATGGCTTGGTCAAGGTTGTAGTTGTCGAAGTTGCACTTGGCCCCTTGTGTACGTAGGCGGGTTACGTAGTTGTGTGTACTTTCCCCGACCTCCTGCGCCAGCATCCGGAACTTGTGTCGTTCAAATAATTCATTTGTTTTATCACCGAAGTATTCATCAAGTGCTATTCTCATTGTTTTGTACGTTGGTTCTTTTTTGTCTGTCGGTATCGCTGGACGCAATGTCTTCATGATTTCCTTCAGTTTCTTTCCTCCATAGAATCTGATGAGCGCTAGTCTTTTGGCATCTTCAGTTATGTTGAATGCAATGAAGGCATCTTCAGCATGCGCTATCTAGTCAGTCCATGCTTGTGTTTGGTCAGTCTCCTCTAGCTCTAGAGCAGGGGTTCTCAACCAGGGGGGAATTTCCCCCCTCAGGTTTTCAGGGGGGGGGGGGGGAAACTGATAATAATATGGAAAAAATAAAGGATTTTCAGTATTATATGCGGGTAGGGTACGATTCAGCTCCGCCATTCCAGCGCCGATGTTTCAGCACCGCCGTTTCAGCGCCAGACTATTCAGCGCCACCAAATCAATAATTTCTTCAAAGAATCATACATATTTATTGGATTGGTTGATTTAGTTAAAAATTATTAAAAAAAATATTTAAAATCATTTAAAATAAAGGGTTAGCTTTATTTTTAGTGTGATAAATTGTGTGCAATTGCACGCAGGTATTCTACTTCATTTCTATTCCCATATTCAGAAACAACTTTTAATATTCTTTCATCTGCTTTTCTGTATTTCAGTAATTTGGGTTGAGGTTCATGCCCAGATGAAAGCTTCTCGAAATATTCATCCCGTCCTTTTTGGACTCGTTTAAGAGCATGGATGAAGTTCCATATGGTTGGATGCAATAGTTGGCCTCGTAGTCGTCTGTTTGCAGCTTCAGCATGGTTATTGGTTCTATCTTCTTGTAAAGTTCGTTGGTACATGTTCCACATCTCTGTGGGAAACAATTGTTGTCTTCTCCCAGTTCCTCTCCAGTATGGACGACCAACCTAACCTAACCTAACCTAACCACGTTAATGAAAGACAGATAGCTTCTGAGTTGAACGGAACGCACAGGCGCTGAAAGGTCTCGGCGCTGAATAGTCTGGCGCTGAAATGGCGGCGCTGAATTGGCGGCGCTGAATTGGGCCATCCCGATTATATGCATATTATTTGGAATGCACTTTTTGAGGCAGACAATCTTGGAAAGGAGGGGGAATGACATTCTGACATATGGTGAAAGGGGTGCATGGGGCAAACAAGGTTGAGAACCACTGCTCTAGAGGTTGTAGTGTTGGTATAGCAGTGGCCATATTGTGAATAGATGTATTTGCTTGATCCTCGTCGCCAATTTACTGTATGCACCGTCGGCCAGTAATATACTGTTTGATTTTGTTGGTGTTTATTGTCTCAATACAGAAGGCACCAATACCTGAAATGTACAGAACAGGAATTAACACACATAGGCTACACCATCTCACACATATACTAGTACACACACTCCAATGACTATACGCTTGGAACAGTACACCGGTAATCAAATTTATAACAGTGTCTAACCTCAATACTGTAGTTTATATGATGTAGGCAATATGAAGTAGAAAATACCAGTTAAAGTGAGAAATTGGAAGAGAATAAACAAAAAAGATGTCGTTGGGCTATTTTTGGTAGGGCTGAGAGAGAGAGAGTACCGGCCGTTTGGTCTTTTATAGCAGGAGAGTCACGCAAATATCCGTACTGGTATTTGTTTGGTGTCTTCTGTATTTTTAAAAATGAATACTTGTAAATTAAAAGTACCGTAACATTGTATTATATACAAAGTTGTCATATTTCTGGAAAATATGAAGCAAGAGAAAAAGAATATACCGGTAAACACAATTTCAACGTACGCTAATATTAAAGGCTGCTTAAGAAGAGCCGATGCAAAAACAAAGCCTCCGCGACCAGGGCTCTGCCGTATCAGCTAGACGGTACACGTGTTTTACGAATCGTTTTCAGCTAAAAAACTGTTACATCACAAGTATATTTCACCTTAACTGTGCCTGAATGAATATATTCTCAGAAATAAATAGTAGTTTTGCTGAAACGTGATGTATTTCACTGTAAAATAGGATAAAATACATGACGTAAACAATCATTCTTTTAATAGTTTTCGGTTAAAAAAATGTTACTGTGCTTGATATAATACATTCATGGAAATGTAATATTTTTGCTGAAATGACGTACGTAT
Source organism: Homarus gammarus (assembly GCA_958450375.1). Classification (NCBI taxonomy): domain Eukaryota; kingdom Metazoa; phylum Arthropoda; class Malacostraca; order Decapoda; family Nephropidae; genus Homarus; species Homarus gammarus. The sequence goes on along the minus strand of CAUDMG010001794.1, from coordinate 2,523,244 downwards.
TACAGTGGAAAGTGGGATAAAACCATGACGAAAACAATCGACTTTCGCTTTCTTTTGTTGTTCAAAAGATGTTACCGTAATCGCTTTTCGAAAGGTTTTCGGTTAAAAAACTGTTGTATTACAGTAATATTCCCTCCTAATTGACTTGAATACATACTTTTTTGTTGAAACTACTCGCGTTTCAGTGTAAAGTGTCGTAATAATAAATGGTAAACAATTTGCCTTCGTCACTCGGTGTTTCAGGGACGGTGAGCCTCAGTTTATAGGAACTAGAGTGTTTTTGCTGAAGGTTTTGTTGTTTCATTACCCTCAAAAACTTGAGTCGACCTATAAACGATGCATATCATAAATTAATGATTTCTTGGTGTTACGAACCCCTCCACCGATTGTCTTCATCTACCTACCCAGCACCACGAGCAACGCCATCTAGGGACGAAACACGAGTATGGCTCGTCTTAGTTACCACTCCCGGGTTTCCCTTCTCCATATCCTGGTTGTTGCGTCACTTCCGCCTCAGTCTACTTTGTCAGCTCCAATTCGAGGAGAGGACACTTCACTCTGGGAAGCGACCACAGGATCACCTATCCTGGAAACCTACGGCACAGTGACTATTTACCGTCTTCTACCATACTCAGCCTTGCTCGTCAGCCATCTCAGCTCCTCACTTAAGTATTTGTAATCTTGTATTGCCTCTCCCCCCTCCACATTGCTTCACTATTGTTTTATGTTTTATTACTATGTATATACTGTTCGTGTTTAGGTTAAGTTTGGTTAAGGGTAGTGTATAAGCTGAATATTTTGTTAAGGAATTTATGGTACTTTATTATATACAACGAAAACTCGCATCCTTTGTCTACCCTTTTTTTAGTCCGTTTGTCTTTGTTTTTTTTTTGTTGTTACCTGTTGGGATCTGGGTAGACGTATAACTATATTCTAAATCCCCAACTCGTAACACTTGGTCAAAAAATCGGGGTCGACCTATAAACAAGGTAGAATTATAGACGAGTATATACGGTAGTTCAACTTAGTGGGGTCTTACTGTATTAATAATTCATAGCCAAATTTATTAGTAACTGTAAAAAGTGATTTATTTAATTGTGTGGTGAAGACAATCGCTGGTGTTTGGGTCACTTGCCTACACTTATATAAGTCAGGTGTGCTGTCCCTTATAATTTTCTGGAATATTGATGGTTTATTTCTTATTGTTATTTGTGAATATTTATTACTGATAATTTAAAATTGAATAAAGCCATTATTTTACATTATTTTTAAACTAGTAGGAGAAAGCATTTACTGTATACTGTCATCAAAAAGATTATCCCTAATCCCCATCCTTCCTCAACTCAGGAGACAGGTTATGTGACTTGATTCCCATGTTCTATGTCTTTTTCCCTTGCTTTGTTCTTTTAGTTGGTTGAAGAGGCTCCTAATATACCAATTCCAAGATTTTGTCTTTTATTCCTCCAATGCGGGTTTTTACTTCATTTAGCAGTGTAACCATTACACTTTCGGAATATCATCAACAAATTATCAACTCACCTCGAAAAGTAAGTGTTACATTTATTCATCACTGTCTTATCTTTTTTCTTTTAATTTTTTACGGAGAACAGTCCACCCGGGCACAGGTCATTGACCCACAATTGGGCCTAGGGGGGCAAAAAAAAAAGAGTAAAAGGACATTAAAATATGTAGAAGAGAGAAAGACTATACAGCCACTCCTCGACTTACGACGGGGTTAGGGACCTAAATCCAGGTCTTAAGTCGAATTGGTTGTAAGTAAAAAATGCGGAGATAATACATAGAAAATCTACAATGGGTGTCTCTTTTTCTTCTCAGCACCACAAAACTCTCACTTTTAAGCATGTCAGCCATTTTAAATGGAATTACAAACGAAAATTTTGTCAGTACACAGCGCAATCACTAACGTCTGGACTCGAAAATACATAATTTGAAAAAAATTGGTATGACTGGGACGGTCGTATGTCCCGGTGGTCGTAAGTCGAGTAGGTCGTAAGTCGAGGAGTGACTGTATTAATCTACACCACAAAAATGCCGGAAAACCAGCTTTTTAAAGCGAGACATTGTATGAGTATGGAAACACAAGAAGGCAGAGCATTCCACAGTTTGGCTGTGTGAGGAAAGAAGGATGTACTTTAACCGGTTATTCTAGTGTCACCGACATATGCACAGAAACGGTGGGCATCGTGGTGTAATGGGCCCCTGTCTCATCAACAGAACATCTTATATAAATGGGTCAATACATCTGATATTATATTCAGATTCACCACCCTGTAACTTTCCACTGTCTATGAGTAAGACATGAGCCGTACACGTGAGAGGGCAGCTCTCCCAGGAGGGAGAGACCCATCATCACCATATCTGTAAGCCCGTACAGCGAGGCCCTTACTCCTTAGTCGCTCACAGACAGTTATATCGTAAGGACGTGACCTAACGTTTATAAAACATAAACGCCGTCCCTTTCTCATTCACTTCTATACAGTGGAACTTACGGTCGATCTACACTCAGGTATTATACATACAATCCTTTTATAATAAAACAAGGAACTACCGTTTGGGTTTCGTTACTTAAACCCAAATAATAAATATATGTGAACGGCCTGGTTAATTGCACAAGTAGCCAATTCATATAGGCAAGATGAGTGTTACGAGCCCACGGCCTTGCCGGCGGTACACAGGATGCCCAATCCACCAAAAATGCCCGTTAAAGTACAGTACCTGTAAAAGAGAGAGTGAAGCAACATTGCAGTGAAGAGAAATGGAAGAGAGATTATCAACGAAAGGAGGAGAGTAATAAGATGAAATACCTTTGATTCCACCCTATCTAACAGTTGGACAGAGGAAGTGCCACCCCAGATAAGAGAGCAGTACTCCAAGTTAGGACGAATGAATCCCTAATAAATTTGAAGCAACCACTCGGGACTGAAGTAGCTTTCGGGAGGCAGCTTGAGTAATGTTGTGGATGTGTGGCTTCTATGACATATCAGAGGAAATGGCGAGGCCTAGCATATCTACTTTAGAATTTGGCAGAATGATCGCATCCTGAAATGTGATTGGTGGGAGGGAGATCTTCTATTTTGGAATGTGTAATTGGTAAATACTGTGTATTATTACTATGGAATTTAACCAAATTTCTAACTGCGAATTCGGAGATGCTGCACAGATCCACATTGATAGATGAAACGATATCAGCTCTAGAAACAGATCTAGTTTCGTGAAACGATATCAGCTCTAGAAACAGATCTAGTTTCTGAGTTAGGGGGAAGGGAAAAAATGAGAAGAAGAGTGAAGAGTAAAATCATCAGCATAAGAATGGCTAGAATAAGTAGTAGTGTGAAGTAAATCATTGATAAAAAGAGGGAAGGGGGTAGGTAAAAGAACAGAACCCTGTGTAACACCACTATTGGTAGAGAAAGGGCGAGAGATCGATTGCTCGAAAACAACTGCCATGGAGCAGTTCTCAAGGAGGCTAGAAATTAGAGAACGAAGTGGGGGAGAGAAACCATTAGAGGGAAATTTAGAAAGCAGACTTGTGCCATACCCCGTCAAATGCTTTGAGATGTCGAGGGCCACAACAAAAGTTTTCCCATAATCCCTAAGAGAGGATGACCAAATATGGATGCAGTAGGAGAGCAGATCACCAGTAGATCTCGCCTGGCAAAACCCACACTGGTGATACGACTAAAGAAAAAGGTGTTCAAGGTGATGGAGAAAATGAGAGTTTAAGATAGTTTTAAAAATCTTAGAGAAGGATGAAGTTAGGACAATGGGGTGATAGTTAGAGGGATGAGAATGGTCACCCATCTTTGGGATGGGCAGAACCGAGGCATGCTTCCAAGAAGAAGGAAAAGTTTTGGTTTTGAGGCAAAGGCAAAAGAGGCAAGCAAGCACAGGGGCCTGAATTTCAACACACTCCCTCAGAACCCGAGGGAGTATTCCGTCTGGTCCATACTCCTTACTCACTTCCAGATTTGATGACACACCAGCAACCCTACGAGTGGAGATTATAGGAAAGTGCATAGGTTCAGTAGGAAGGTGCCAAAGAGATTGGCTTTATCAGGTGGAGAGTTGGCTATAGAGTGAGCAGGTTGGAGGAGAGGAGGAAAGAGGGAGTGCAGAAGTTATTACAAATGTTTTTGGTTAAGGACCAGAAGGATTTGCTAGAAGAGTTAGTCAGGTCAGTGGTTTTAATTATTACTGTACGTACAGTCGCTCAAAAAAGTGTCTGAAAAGTGGAGTCCGATGGATGTCAAAATGAACAATACAACCCCTGATGTCTGTGCACTGTTGTCTCGGTACGGTTGGTAAGCATGAGTAGGCGTAGGTGCGGCACCTGCTTATAACCAGGGTAGTTTAACTTTATAATTACAATTATCCATCGACATGTAAACTGTAAATATTGCATTATATTCACACCTGTATGAAAGCAGTATAATCACCATACACAGCATGTTTAATGCCCTATGTGAAACACAGTAGTGACGACAGGGTAGAGTTGCCATGTTGCTAAGAACCCAAACAATGTCAGCATATACTATATAGTGACCGAACATGTGTAGTAATGTTATACCTGTACAGTAGTATGTAATATAACAAGACACCCAGGATCATGAAACAATACCCTGATATCTAATACATGTATGCATGTATGCAGTAAACATATGCGTTTAGTTGTTGTTACGCAGAAGAATGTTTAAGCATTGCCAAATGCCAGGAAACGTCTTATATATTATATGGCAACCCTTGTGGCCTGCAGGACTACCACCTTTATGCCTGGCCCTATACCATTTCCCCAAAACATACAAATGATGTGTCATATTTTCATGAACAATATTTTTCCGGTAATTTTTTTGAGCGATTGTACATTTAAAAATTATTACGTTTGCACAGAATTATAAATAGAATATTTTATGTGGTAGCCAAGGCGACTTTGGTACTGCTCAGTTATTTTGGATTCATTCTGAATTTAAATAGTTTAATAGATTAAAAAACCAAAACATACGATCTAAGCTGAAATGCGAATTATAACAATCCGAATTAACGAGGGGACAATGTAGTTAGAAAAATAATCCTGTTGCAGTAACTCTGTAGCCTCAGCACAGTGCAGTCAAGTGCTGCATAAGGGCAATTGCAGTACTGTACAGTACAGTATGCTACTAATACAGGTCCCCATATTCTGATGAACTGTATGAAACATTACCAAGTATTAATTGTACAGATTCAACACTTGTAAGTATAAATAACACCTACCCTTTCATTTCAACAATGGCTAGGATATACCAAACACCATAAATAAATTTTTTTGTTATATATACTGGGGTTATGTTCTTGAAAACCACGCATAATTAAAAAACGTGTAAATTAAACATAATTTTCCCATAAGAATACATGTAAATGGTACAGGTTAGGGGAACCATCATATACCACACAGGGTACAAACAGTGCTCTCACTTAAACCAAGCGTGCAGCCAACCTCCGACACACGCTCTCTTCTCTGGAGGCGGGTGATCACTTTATTTCACGTCCATTGCGATGTTTTTCGTGCCATTTTAGCTTTAGGCACCCCAGAAGAGGCAGATGGTTGTTTTCCAGACATGCTCAATGGGGGAAACAGTGTTTAACACTAAAAAGGTACATGATAAACACACAATGCAAATGAGAGCACAGAAAAAAGTAGTTCATCAGCTCGATGAACAGGCTTTGTGTGAAATATAACAGAGTCTAGAACTGCTTTTAGTGTCCTTGTGGCCTAGCCGGTAAGCGTTCCCTAGTCCCACCCAGTAGGTCGAGGGTTCTATTCCTTGCTGGTGAGGTCGTTGATTATATGTTCAAAGTCCGCGTGTTATATGGACTAAAAATGAAGTATATATATGTACCTCGCGTTTCATACCAGCTGGATTCGGTAAAATGCTACTGACACCACATAAGAGGCACGGGCAGTTTCCCAATGAGGTTCACGGCACCATCAGCTCGATGAACAGGCTTTGTGTGAAATATAACAGAGTCTAGAACTGCTTTTAGTGTCCTTGTGGTCTAGCCGGTAAGCGTTCCCTAGTCACACCCAGTAGGTCGAGGGTTCGATTCCCTGCTGGTGAGGTCGTTGATTATATGTTCAAAGTCCGCGTGTTAAATGGACTAAAAATGAAGTATATATATGTACCTCGCGTTTCATACCAGCTGGATTCGGTAAAATGCTACTGACACCACATAAGAGGCACGGGCAGTTTCCCAATGAGGTTCACGGCGCCATCAGCTCGATGAACAGGCTTTGTGTGAAATATAACAGAGTCTAGAACTGCTTTTAGTGTCCTTGTGGTCTAGCCGGTAAGCGTTCCCTAGTCACACCCAGTAGGTCGAGGGTTCGATTCCTTGCTGGTGAGGTCGTTGATTATATATATATATATATATATATATATATATATATATATATATATATATATATATATATATATGCTGATAACCACCAGGAAAGAAGAAAACACGAAGTTCCCAAGCGCTTTCGTGAATTACACGAAAGCGCTTGGGAACTTCGTGTTTTCTTCTTTCCTGGTGGTTATCAGCATATACCTAGATCACGCGCACCTACAGTGATTTACTTGCATATATATATATATATATAAATATATATATATATATATATATATATATATATATATATATATATATATATATATATATATATATGTTTGTAATAAACGTATGTAGTAAGAACATACCGGTAACCTTTTTCACTCAAATCCTAATGAAACACCACAATTAGAATAAGGTGGTTGCTGTTGAACCACCTGTTGTATAGTCAGAACACAGTCACACCACGGAGACGAGGGAACACTCCCACCACCGATCGTCTCTTGCGAAGCAAGCGTATAAATGAAAGAAAATACTTGCAGTGTGTTTAATATGTTACAGTATATTATAAATAAATAAACAAACAAATAAATCGGTAAATCCATTTCAAGTAAATGGAAAAATTTTACTCGACACCGACATTAGTTCCAGTTACCGGTAAATAGCAGACGCTTCAGTGACGTCACTAGTGTTTACACTACACCAGCGGGTACATTTGATGACATTACTTGAAGTGAATTGGCCTTATTTTAAGAAACCAAGGATGGTTGGTAAAGGACTACTGAGTCAGTGGGTAAGTGTCACATTTGGGGTACTGGTCTTATACAGCAAATAGAGCTCAAAAGCTACTTTTTAAATGGAAATTTGGGGGGGCCGTCTTATGCACCCCGACGCCTTATAGGCCGCGATATACTGTATATATATTAATATATATATATATATATATATATATATATATATACTGTGTATATATATATATATATATATATATATATATATATATATATATATATATATATATATATATATATATATATATATATATATACTGTGTGTATATATATATATATATATATATATATATATATATATATATATATATATATATATACTGTGTATATATATATATATATATATATATATATATATATATATAGTTATATATATATATATATATATATATATATATATATATATATATATATATATATATATATCTTGATAAAATCACACGGGAAAATGGAAACAACGGAGTACCTTAGCTTTCGTCTTTATTCAAGACATCTTCAGAGGCAACTGGATTGCATGGACAGAGAGAGGCTTACATATACAGGGTGACCTTAAAAACATGAGGTCAGGTCATAATGATGACATCCACTAATCCCCACACCAACACACACGTAGAGGAGCTTAAGAGAAGGGTGGTGACGTGACTAGCCAGGTCAGAAAAAAGGGACCCACAAAATAACTATCATACATCTAGATCAAAGGTTTTCAAAGCATTTTTAACCTTGGGCCACTGACAAATAAATTTATGTAACATATTATCAGTTTTGAACTGACCATCACTAAGGTTTATTGATTTTAATTCCTTAATCAAACTAGCTTCAACCAGAACTCTTTCTGTGACACAAGATGATTTGAATACTTCTAAGCTTTTTTCCCAAGCAATGGGGTGATTATTATTCCTAACATGAACGAACAAGGCACTGCTTTCAGATGCAGTTCTGATATTATACTTATGTTGTTTGATTCTGAGCTGCAGAGTTTTTCCTGTCTGACCTACATAATTACAATTACATTTGCTACATGGAATACAATAAACACTTCCATTTACATTCAAACTTGGGCTATTCCTTATTAACATATTGGTAATGGTTGAGTCATACTTGAAAACAACATTAATATTTAGAAGCTTGAGGGACCGAACTAACGGGACAAATTCATTACGATAGGGCAGAGTCAAAATATTCTTAAGTGTAGGAACTTGTCTGGTTTGAGAGGAATGAAAGGATTTTTTAGCCCCTTTAAAACAACGATCAACAAACACAGAAGGGTACCCGAGTTTCTGTGCAATAGAACGAATGTGTTTCAATTCATCGTCAATAAATTCAGAGTCACAAATACGCAGACATCTTAAGAACATAGCAGAAAAAACTGACATTTTGGTAGACTCAAGGTGATTCGATAAAAAGTGAATGAAACTGTGTATATATATATATATATATATATATATATATATATATATATATATATATATATATATATATATATATATATATATATATATATATACTTCATTTTTAGTCCATTTAACACGCGGACTTTGAACATATTATCAACGACCTCACCAGCAAGGAATCGAACCCTCGACCTACTGGGTGGCCCTAGGGAACGCTTACCGGCTAGCCCACAAGGACACTAAAAGCAGTTCTAGACTCTGTTATATTTCACACAAAGCCTGTTCATCGAGCTGATGGCGCCGTGAACCTCATTGGGAAACTGCCCGTGCCTCGTATGTGGTGTCAGTAGCATTTTACCGAATCCAGCTGGTATGAAACGCGAGGTGCATATATATACTTCATTTTTAGTCCATTTAACACGCGGACTTTGAACATATTATCAACGACCTCACCAGCAAGGAATCGATCCCTCGACCTACTGGGTGGCCCTAGGGAACGCTTACCGGCTAGCCCACAAGGACACTAAAAGCAGTTCTAGACTCTGTTATATTTCACACAAAGCCTGTTCATCGAGCTGATGGCGCCGTGAACCTCATTGGGAAACTGCCCGTGCCTCGTATGTGGTGTCAGTAGCATTTTACCGAATCCAGCTGGTATGAAACGCGAGGTGTATATATATACTTCATATTTAGCCGGTAAGCGTTCCCTAGGGCCACCCAGTAGGTCGAGGGTTCGATTCCTTGCTGGTGAGGTCGTTGATAATAATATATATATATATATATATATATATATATATATATATATATATATATATATATATATATATATATATATATATATATACCCACTACGGTCAAGTGGGTTCTGACGGAAACCCTGAAATGAACTCACTGTTAGCTCTAGTTTACTTTACCACTGCCCTATCTAAGATCGAATGAGACTTAATTGTTATACTGCAATAGCGCAGCACAGGTGACTAGGCCACGTGACTATTTCTGTGACGGACGCGCAGGGACGTCTTGTATGTCTGACTGCTCCCCGTGACTGAGAGAGAGCGAGCGTCGCGTCCTCTCAAGGCGTTAGCTTAGGCCTACCTGACATATTTTCCGCCTAACTAGTAACTCCTTGGGACACCCGTAACGTTATTCAGACTGATAAACGATCTATAATAATTTCAAATTCAATAATAGTCCCTTACTTCATGAATCGCATCATTATTAATTCGGTAAATTACATTTAATATCATATAGGCCTAGTTCCACCATCTCTCGCTATGAGCAGGAAGCGCTCTCTTCCCTCCCATGACCTTGAACGCTCAGTGTTGCCAATGGCGGGGCATTCGAAATTACTCTGAAATTTCTGAATATATATATATATATATATATATATATATATATATATATATGTATATATATATATATATATATATATATATATATATATATATATATATATATATATATATATTTCATTAGCCCAATAAAGCACGCGGACTTCTACATACAATCAACATCTCAACCCGCCAGGATTCGAACCCACGGCCCACAAGCCTATGACTGTGACCGGGGAACGCTAACCGCTGGACCACCAGGATGCTAAAAGCAGTCCTAGACTTTGTTATATTTCACACAAAGCCTGTTCAACGAGCTTATGGCGCCGTGAACCTCTAATGGGGACCACCCGCACCACTTAGGTGGTCAGAGTAACGTTTTACCAAATCCGGCTTCGAAACACGAGGATCCATATATATTTCATTAGCCCAATAAAGCACGCGGACTTCTACATACAATCAACACCTCAACCCGCCAGGATTCGAACCCACGGCCCACAAGCCTATGACTGTGACCGGGGAACGCTAACCGCTGGACCACCAGGATGCTAAAAGCAGTCCTAGACTTTGTTATATTTCACACAAAGCCTGTTCAACGAGCTTATGGCGCCGTGAACCTCTAATGGGGACCACCCGCACCACTTCGAAGCCGGATTTGGTAAAACGTTACTCTGACCACCTAAGTGGTGCGGGTGGTCCCCATTAGAGGTTCACGGCGCCATAAGCTCGTTGAACAGGCTTTGTGTGAAATATAACAAAGTCTAGGACTGCTTTTAGCATCCTGGTGGTCCAGCGGTTAGCGTTCCCCGGTCACAGTCATAGGCTTGTGGGCCGTGGGTTCGAATCCTGGCGGGTTGAGGTGTTGATTATATATATATATATATATATATATATATATAGTATATATATATATATATATATATATATATATATATATATATATATATATTAGGGTGGTCAAAAATATCACATATTTGTGTACATTTTCTCCACAAGGTTTATTTTTGTCCATTAGGTACAAAATGCATCCCAGAAAAAAATTGGATCATTTAAAGCATATTTAGAGGTCAATCCAATGTCCTCTTTTTTTCCATTTAGTACGTAATAAGGATTTTTCGGGGCTAGATAAACACATTATAAACACATTGTCTTTATTCAGCAAAATACAATTATAAGTTTTACAAATTACAAACTAAACAACTCTAGAACACCAATACACATTCTTTATTTGTATCCCTTCATCATAGCAGCTTTGCTTTCCGTTGGTAACTTCTTGCGATGAGCTGCAACAACCTGTAAAAGGTACTGCTTTTGGTCCTCATTTTGCGTTATAGACTCATTATAACGCTCTATGAGAGCAATTGCCCTCTCTGCGCTGTCATTCACCACCTTCATATTTATCGCACGATCTCTCATTGTGATAAACACTTCATCGTCTTTCCATGTTTTGGGATCCTTACTCAAGAACAGTTGTGCTCTTTCTTTGCCATGTAGTGTAAGAACATCAAAAATATCTAATGTACGCTCAGTAACAAATGAGGCCACATTACTGATAGGACAATACGCCTTGAAAAGTCCTGTTTCTTTGGGCACTGGAAGTTTTGTACCATATTCTTCTTGGTTTCAGTATCGATCCTGTCATCAAATAAGCTTAGACCGATAAGATGTTCTGATAGATACCAGAGATGTCGGCTAATTGCTGCTTGTGCTGCGTGTGCAACTTTCTCATGAGGAACTGATGAGATATAAATGAAATAAGTAACTTCATCTGATTAATGGTAACCCTTGTCTGTGTTTCCTGTTTCAACCTGTCATTGTCAGTCCCTATGACTCAATACTTGACTCTTTGCCCTTTCCAAATAGGCAACTAGGCTATATACATTGAAATATACCCAATATAATGTGTTGTGTATATTAAGACTGTATCATGCGGACAAGAAAATTCAGTCCTACACTACAAGTATAATATGCAAAATGGATTGACCTCTAAATGTTAATGAATATGGATAAAAATTTACAGACCTTATCTATGAACCAAATGGACAATTTTAAGGCTTGTGGAGGCAATATATTACTACTTATATTTTTTACCATATAGTTTTGGACCACCCTAATATATATATATATACATACAGTTTTTGCACCCTTTGTATCAACAGTATGATTACCGACCATGTCGAAGTTCATAGGCGTTTCATCCATGTTCCCGATGTTGCCTAATGGATAACAATGTTTCTAACGTTGTTGTATTATGTAGCGATGGAAATTAACAATTTTACAGTTAAGATCTGCTGGTAATTTTTGTGACGTCACTTAAGCGTCTGTATTTAACTGTCGGTAGTTTCAAGAATTAGCGCAATCATTTACTGAATATTCTTTTGTAAAAAAATAAAATTTAAATGAATTATTTATAGGAGATAAATATTATGATCAGTAACATATACAGATATGCATTACTGACCACCTCCGAACACAAGGACGGCTAAAAATAGCCACAGGCGGTCACTTTCTCTTTCTTGTCACTGGCAAATGGGGGGGGGGGGGGGGTGATGATAGCAGCTGTGTTTATTACCAGGGTATATTGTTCTTTTACTGTATGTTAGACTGGTTTATAATACATTTTTATTTTTTTAATATACCGGTAATCTTCATTTTAATCCAGCTTCCCAAACTTAAGTTTCAGTATAAAATAATTAGTGGTAGGACCTTGTGAGTGGTTTACCATGTTTCCATCACCACTCTTGACACGCTAAACCGCAATATTTAAGAGGGAAGAATTTTATCTCTGGTGCCTAAGACGACCCCCTAACTTTGGGCTGATTTTTTTTCGTTCAAATTCCGTCTTGTAGGCAGACATATACGGTACTGTATATGTATATATACAGTCGGTCCTTAACATACGCGGGTTTATAATACACGGATTGCCCCGCCGGAGGAATATTCTGTACATTAAAGTAATTGAAGTACATTCAACTCGTGCGCCATTCAACTCGCGCGTGGCACCTCACACGGGACACCATCCGGTCCCGCAACCTCACACACACACACACGCATAGCTCTCCCTCACTCAGTCAGTCTCGCTGTAACCACGCTTGTGTTGACATCAGCATTGTAGTTGCAAAATATTACATTTCCGTGAATGTATTATATCAAGCGCAGTATGAATAGAATATCACTAATATAAGAGTAGTTTAACCGAAAACTACTAAAAAAACAAGAAACATATCTTGAACATCGGAAGGCTAGGTAAAGTCTTTTGTTTTCATGTAGTTTATCCTAATTTACATTGAAATACATTACGTTTCAGCAAAACTACTATTTATTTCTGAGAATATGGAAATGTAATATTTTGCTGAAATGACGTACGTATTACAGTGGAAAGTGACGAAAGCAATGACTCGCTTTCTTTCGTTCAAAAGATGTTACCGTAATCGCTTTTCGAATGGTTTTCAGTTAAAAAACTGTTGTATTACAATAATATTCTATCCTAATTCACTTGTGATGCAACAGTTTTTTGAACTGAAAACCATTCGAAAAGCGATTACGGTAACATCTTTTGAACGAAAGAAAGCGAAAGTCATTGTTTTCGTCACTTTCCACTGTAATACGTACATCATTTCAGCAAAAATATTACATTTCCGTGAATGTAGTATATCAAGCACAGTATGAATAGAATATCATTGTAATATAACAGTATTTTAACCGAAAACTATTAAAAAAACGAGTAACATCTCTTGAACATTGGAAGGTTAGGTAAAGTCTTTTGTTTTCATCATGTATGTTATCCTATTTTACATTGAAATACATCACGTTTCAGCAAAACTACTATTTATTTCTGAGAATATATTCATTCAGGCACAGTTTAGGTAAAATATACATGTGCTGTAACATTTTTTTAATTGAAAACGATTCGAAAAACATGTACCCTCTAGCCCTGTTCAGGGAGAAGACCGGGAGGAGCTGTTTGGTGCTTAAGACGATGACAAGGAAAATGATCTTGATGGATTTTAATGAAAATATTCAGAAAGACCCTGGCACTGTCAAGGAAAGTGGCTGCTGAAGGCTTCCAGGACATGGCAGAGGACGAGATTAGGGAGCTAATTGAAGAGCACGACACTGAGCTGACCGAGGAGGATCTACAGGAGTTAGTAGACTCAGGCAAGGAAGGGAAAGAGGATGAGGAAAAGGAAGAGCACCAAGAAATAATGTTGGAGAAGTTGGGGGAGATGACCAGGAATATTGAGGCACTGAAAAACCTGGTCTATAGTATGGACCCCTCCATGGTGCGTGCCCTGAAATTCATGCGAGGGATGGATGACGTTTTTGCTCCATACAAAAACATCATGGAAGAAATGAAAGAAAGAGATGACAACTCCCCATCACCATGTTCTTTGATCACCGAAGGAGAGATTTAACACCATCAATCACTGGCTGCAGTGAGGAAGCAGCTGAATCCACCGTCGCTCCCACTTCACCACCCGTTATGGAATTCAGTGACGATGAGCCCGATGACCCCCATCCTGTCGCCGAGGATAGGTACTGTAAGTAAAGTGAAATTTTTCTCTTTTTTTTAATAGCTTTTCTTGCCATGTTTATTGTTTGTAAAAATGCACAGCACAGTACAGTTCAGTACTGTACATAGGATGTGGAGGTGCAGTTATTCACAAAACATTTGTGTTTGTTGTCGGCAGTAGTGACTGTGAGGAGGTGGAGGAAGAAGTGAGTTGGGAGGAGTGGTGACCTTGGACGCGGGAGCAGGGACGAGTGGAGATGCCAGCCAGTACATTTCGGGTGTATTAATTGTTTTTATAGCTATTTTTGCATTTTAATATTAAATACTGTACATTACGTTTCAACAAAACTACCATTTATTTCTGAGAACATGGAAATGTAATATTTTTGCTGAAATGATGTACGTATTACAGTGGAAAGTGGGATAAAATTGTGACGAAAAAGCAATGACTCTCTTTCTTTCGTTTAAAAGATGTTGCCGTAATATCTTTTCGAATGGTTTTCAGTTGTGGGATTATAAGGCTAATGATAGGATAGAATATTATTGTAATACAGTACGAGTACAACAGTTTTTTAAGTGAAAACCATTCGAAAAGCGATTACGGTAAAATCTTTTGAATAACGAAAGAAAGCGAAAGTCATTGTTTTCGTCATGATTTTATCCCTCTTTCCACTGTATTATGTACGTCATTCCAGCAAAAATATTATATTTCCATATTTATTTCTGAGAATACGTACAGTATATTCACTCAGTCACAGTTAAGGTAAAATGTACTTGTGATGTAATATTTTAATGAAAATACGGTATCGTAGTTTTCTTTTGTTTCAAATTTAATTAACAAAGATTGATGTTTCAAATGTAATGAAAAAAATTTATGTACAGTATCTATAAATACACTTTAATAAATGAATACTTTGTTTTACATCGACCTGTGCTACCATACTGTAGTGGACGTCTCCCCTACAACTGCGTAGCTGCAGGCCACCTGCGACGTCTGCCCTAGCAACCAAACTAGCGGCCCAGGCGGCGCCGTCACCAGATGCCGCAGTATCCTAGCAACGGAGCCAAAGACCGGTTACTTCTCGGGTTTTCCCTACATGACTCATGGCTGACTCACGGCTGCTGGGTATATAAGCTCTGTCTCTCCATTGAGATTCATTCTGGCCATTCTTCCTGAACAAGCAACACCTCCTCCTCCGCCGCTGCCTGGCGGTCCTCGCTCCCGCCAGCGAGCATGACGACCCACCAGCTGTCCTTCTGAGCTTCCTCACCAACCAGCTCTTATTCTGCTCTCGGTTCCTGAACACGCAACACCTCCTCCCAGCAAGCTCCTCGCTGTCCAGCTTTCATTCAACCAGGAGGCCAGCAACAGGCAACATCTTCTCTAACGAAGCTCCTGCACATCTACCTCCTTCAACACGCTACTCACCGAACGTGTCTACTGAGCAGCTCCTCACCACACGGCACCTCCAGCACCAGACTGTCTATCATATAACTTATATTATACAAGAAAACCACCTTAGAGTTTCCATCCATCCTGAGTGCTAGACAACATTATACCACGAAACCCTACAATACCATGGATTTGGCTACTTTGGGCTTGCTATGATGACGCAAGAGATCTGCCCTGGCAACTGTACCGACACTCACAGCTGGTGGTGCGTTGGTGCATCATTTCCATTGTTTACTGGTAGTTACTGAGAAATATTTTTCAACCTAACGAAACTTTTACCCTTTTAAAGGTCGACCCCCAATTTTTTGCCAAATAATTTGGTCTTAAAAACTCGAACTACACACAGGTATATACGGTAAATAAGGACATGGGGGGCCAGGGTTTTGGGGGGGGGGGGGGCAGCACATCCACGGGTATCTCTGTTACGTAACCCCCGCGTATGTTAAGGGCCGACTGTACATATATATATATATATATAATTTTTATAGTTACATCATACAAGGTAGGTAGATACCAGGTAGCCTCACTCCCATAGGATCTACGCTAATGAAAATCAAAATGAAATTTTTATATACATATTTTTGAAGGCTTATGATGGTATTAAAAGTTGTACAATAAATGTATGGAATGGAGATTTTTTGTTTTATTTTAATTGGAGCCACTGATTAAATATATAAAATAAATATAAATATCTTACTTGTGACACTTGCGACCGCTGGATTCCATCCGTCGCTGATTGGCTAGCGATGACATCACTTATTAAGCTCCGCCCACTTAGTTACATCAAACAGTAGAAGCAGACAATAATACCTCAATATTACAAACGCATGAAGTGGCAAAAGGGGCGTGGCTTAGCAATCTCGAGAGAAGAGTTGCCAATTAGTGAATTCCTATGGGCCTGCGTGAGGCTACCTGGTATCTACCTACCTTGACATCATACACACTGTAATATGCATATTGTTAATTCCCCAATCACACTATTACTATACCAAGTATAATGTAATTTACTATGTTATAACATGTTTCATATATTTCCCCCTTTTGGCAATCTTTGCATGTAAAAGTCGTCTGAAAAGTGTCAGTTTTCACCATTTTTTGGAAACAAATAATTTTCACTAGATACCTTAACAGGTCCCCTTTCTCCCAAAATATCGTTTGTCGTATTGTCCAGTAAATGTGGCCAGTTGGCTGGATCACATAGATCTTCATCAGCATGACCGTTAACATAGGTAGAACTGGCCATTTTAAAAGCCTTAGTATTTTTTCAGTACTCTCCTCTTCCTCAGCTTGAATTTGACCCACACTATCACCACCACAGTTACTCAGGTCCTTTTTTGCACTACTTTCTGATGTTTTTGAAAGCATATATTTTTCTTGGGAACCTTTCATTGACATTGCTATTTCTCTCTCTTCCTTTTTTTTCTGCCTTTTCTCTGTATTTTCTGTATCTGTCTCTATCCCTGCTGGCCATGGTATAATAAAAAAATGAGGGCTGAGTACGATAGTAAAATAATATATACAACAATTTCACAAAACACAAATCACAGACAATTGGAGATTCAGAGTTTCAGCAAACACTGACAGGCAACCGCTGTCAACGTCCTCACTCCTCTTCGACAGAGAGCACAGTAAAATATAACATTGTTCTCAGTCTGGGTGGTAAGATGGGGTGGCTTAATCTTACCTTTGACCTCAAGTCAGCAGATGCATTGCCTAACTGTATTGGTCGCTAATCCTTCAGGTGGTCTCCTGAATCTGTTTGGTAAGGTGAGGTCAGGTTAACGTAGTTACTAATTCTGGTGTTGGGTGAGGTAAGGGCCGCTGGGCCTGGGGTGGTCGCACCGGTTGCCATACCCTAGGGACGGCTCTGCTCACAGGCCACAGCGATTGGCTCATGCTTGGCGAGAAATACTCACTCATGCCATTGTTACATCACTACCAAACAATCACAATTTCTCCTGGGCACCCGGGACGCATGTCTACTCTTGGTCGTGACTGAGAAGATGCGAGCAGGCCTAGAGATAATTTGTAGTTTGTAGCCACCTCCCAACATGCCAGTACATCAACGGGGATGAGTCTAAGTGGCAAGAAGATTCAAAGTGTGGTGGGATAATTGTTACCGTATATGGTGCGGTGACCATACTCTCATTGTTTACTACATAGGGTGTGAGAATATCATTGGAAGGGTTAATTCAATTGTGCCAAATCTTGCTACTGTGTGTCAAGACCTTTTCCCTGTACTGTTAGTAAATGATCATTCTATAAGTGGATACCTGTTTGTGTAATTATATCACATCTAAAAACATAAGTTATTATTATATGGTATAAAGTGTAAAAACTCCAACAACAGTGGAAACATCAGGTGTGTCAACCATGCCGACATCCAAAGTTAAAGATGTAATTAAGACACTAATGATGGGGTCATTCCAAGTGCTTAAAAATCCCACTGAGCTTTAACAAAAAATTACAACAGTGCAAAACTTGTTAATAATAAATTTCCAGTCAAGTAAGCCAGAGCCAGCGAGAAGACATCCTTTAGCAGTCTACCAAGACCATATTCATTGTTCTGAGTCAGATGAATCTCGCCTGGGAAAAGAAAAGGAAAAAGTTAAGGACTTTGGTATCTGTTTGGGGAGAAGTTGAAACATAACAAGAACAATGCCTTTCAGAGGTGTCACAAGCAAATTTAACAAATGAAGAAAACTCTACAAGTCAGGAGATCTTACAAATGACTACTGTATTTGTTTCACTGCTATTCAAGTACAAGTATTAGGAAAGCATATAAAGAAAAAATCTGAAACTGGGTGGTGCTTGATAGGTATGTGGACATGGTGTGTGGGTTCCAGTTCTGGACACAAAATTTCAGTGAAAAACATCAGAAATAGATTGAAAATATTCATTGTGCTCTGTTGAACTCACAATCAATACTGAAATGAAGCCTAGCGACGGCAAACACTTTAATATAATAAAAACAAGTGACCGTATATGCCTAGTACTTGGCAACAGTGAATAACACAGAACAGACTACTGTACAGTAATTGCCTGACCAGCTAGAAAGTTGACACATAGCAAATGGCAAAGAGGATAAGTAACTAGGTAAGTAAAAATATAAGAACTATTCAAAAACATGCTCGTTGTGAAAAAACCCAGAACTGGTAACACCACCTCACCATGCTTATACTCCCATTAACCCCATCCTTCCTCCACTCTATGACTTGACCAACACCTCTTTAAACACCAGACCCAGAGTCTACTTGCCCCTGTGCACAGGTCAAATATGAGGTTGAAGGAAATCTCTTATTATCTGAGCATATTTAAAAAATGGCATTAGCTACAGTACACACTTCAAAGCACTGATATTCTTTAAAATGTAAGAAGTAAATTTTGAGAATGCACTGAAAAGTACCTAATTTCAATAAATTATTACCTAAATATGTAATTGAAAGGGCAATTTGAACTGCCAAAACATATTCCACATACTTGTCCTTGAAGATTGTTTCTCACGTTCTGCCTTCTCAAGTTCTGCCTTCAACTTCACAAGAGACTCCTTTAATTCGTCAAACCGTTCCTTTTTGTGTTTTTCTTCTTCTCTGACAACTTCCAGTAATATATGACAACTGTTCAGTTCACCATTCATGACCTGTATATCCCTCTCTTTTTTTGAGAGCATTTGATCTTGATCATTCTTGACAGAGAGTGCATACAAAAGTTCTCCCATAATCACTCCTATCATCCTGAAAAGTATTTAGTACAATAATTTATGACACTATCAATGTTCCAGAATATGTGACACACATATACCAGTCAATACCCACAAATACCATCCAGGAATCTTCTCATCTGCAATTCCTTCACCTATGGAGTTCCTCTGTTAAGGCAGTCAATAAAAATTCTCAGGGTCATCCAATAACTATCAGATTCGTAAGCCTTCAAAACTTATATCGTTTTCTTAGTGTGCTACTACACCTTTTTATACGTAGTAGGTTGTCTCCTTCTACTCAAAACACCCACTATAGTATCTCTATACAGTACTCCATACCCTTTATGCCATCCTACCCTCCAGCATACATTTCATAAGTCAATATCATACAATTTCCTCAGTTTAACCACTACACATTTCATAACACACATTCTCTAAACTCTAAACCAAAGCAACCATCAAATATATTAATTTCTTACTCTTTCCACTCAATGAAGATGCTCTCAGGAAACTCATATTTGTAGCCTAAATTCAAGTACATTTTGTTTTATTCCCTGTCACATTACAAAATTTTACACTACCCTTCTCTTCCTAAATATTATTTTCTCTTTGAATTATATTCTCCATCAAACAGTTTTTACAAAGTGTAATCCACCAAAGTGTGAATTCTCTAATGTCCTCCAGAATTGATTATTTTCTTAATAATCCTATTGGAAAATATGTAAAGGATGAGGTTTACATGATTAAGAGAGATACCCATTATCATCATCACTGTTTTTGGCCATTTTCCACACTTGTGTGGGTTAGCCACAATTACAGTAGTACCCCGATTTACGCGGTCAATTGAACCCACGGGGTACCGCGGAAAGTGAAAACCCCGTAAAGTGAACAACAGAACATATGGGATTAATTCCAATAGAGACTGGCCCGACCCCCAAACTCCACTTTTTCCGACACAATACCTATGTTGTAGTAAAAATAACATCTAAATTTTATGATGGTATGCTCACACAATTAATATTTAAGAGAAATACAGTCGCCAGGTTAATGTCCATTCAAATAATGGATTCAAATCCCATCCCCCCCCCCTCTTCCCAGCTCACTGGCCCCTACCTATCTGAAAAATGATTGGGTGAAGCACTATATTTTAACGTTTAGTAATAAATAATACCTCAGACTAAAGTTAGGATAATATAATTGACATTTCTGGATTCCTTGCAGGTCAGGGAATATTTTGAAGGTAAACTTCATATATTTTGCACAAAAGATAAAATATTTGCTTTGTGTAAACCAAATTATTACATTAGATCTAAAATTTGTATGACTAATGCAAAATCCATGATGTTTATATTCAAAATGATCATCATATTGTAAGAATTCCAGCAATGTAAATTATATTCTGGCCGGGTAATTTGTATGAATTTTATGAGCTAAAACAAATATCATCAGTAAATAAACAAAGAAATATTCTTCAAGGACACTATCTGTCAATCAAAATACCCCACCTCCGCCCTCCCTCCCTTCCTACCCCCCACCCCCCACCTTCCCTCCTACCAGAGAAGCGATTGGGAGAAAATAGTATATTTACATTTTTAGTAATAAATAAAAACCCAGACTAAAGTTAGGATAATATAATTGACATTTCTGGATTCCTTGCAGGTCAGGGAATATTTTGAATGTAAACTTCATATATTTTGCACAAACGATAAAATATTTGCTTTGTGTAAACCAAATTATTACATTAGATCTAAAATTTGTATGTCTAATGCAAAATCCATGATGTTTATATTCAAAATGATCATCATATTGTAAGAATTCCAGCAATGTAAATTATATTCTGGCAGGGTAATTTGTATGAATTTTATGAGCAAGATAAAAAAAAATAAAAAATAAATTATACTTCACCACGGAAAGTGAAAGTCAGGTTCTGGCAAGGTACCTGGCAAGGTACCGCGTAAATGAGAAATCACGGAAAGTGAAACCTGAAACCGTGTAAAGCTGGGTAATACTGTACAGTGAACCCTCACTTTACGAGGTCAATTGAACCCACGGCGGCCCGCGTAAAGTGAACAACATAACATATGGGATTAATTGAAATAGAGACGGGCCGACCCCCAAACTCCACTTTTTCAGACACAATACCTACGTTGTAGTAAAAATAACTTCTTAATTTTATGATGGTATGCACACACAATTAATAATTCAGAGAAATATCAATAATATTAGGTTTTTTAACACTTACATTAGTAGAAAAGATGGCTGGGCACACGGGGATGGGGGGTTGGTTCCGAGGCAGAGGGCAGATTATTGGCCCTCACCTGTATCACTTGTATCAATTGTATCACTATCCACCACAGAGGCATGCAGGGCCTCTTTGTCAAACCCCTCAAAATCCGTATAAGTCCATATCCTCACTATCACTGACTTGGGCCAGCTGTGGTGGGTGGCGGGTGAAGAACTGGGTAATGTTTTGATGACTGGGCGACCTTGTGCGCACCCTGCCAGCGCCGCTCTCCGCGTAAAAGAGTACATGCACTGCGTAAAGTGAGCATTCCGGGTCTGGCAGGGTATCGTGTAAAGCGGGGTAATACTGTATATGCAAGTAAATCACTGTGGGTGCGCATGATCCAGATATATGCTGATAACCACAAGGAAAGAAGAATATATATACAGTATTACCCCGCTTTACGCGGTTTCACTTAACGCGATTTCTCATATATGCGGTGCCTTGCCAGAACCGAACTTTCATTTAACGCGGTTCATCTACTCATATACGCGGTGCAGTATAATATTTTTTTTTTATTTATTTAGCTCATAAAATTCATACAAATTGAATCAGCTGCTTGTCCAATTAACCAGTCCGTTCACACATATTTTTATTTGGGTTTTAAGTAACGAAACCCAAACGGTAGTTCCTTTGTTTTATTATAAAAGGTTGTAGATATAATTCCTGAGTGTATATCAACCGTAAGTCTCACTGTCTAGGAGTGAATGAGAAAGGGACGGCGTTTATGTATGATAAACGTTAGGTCACGTCCTTACGATATGAGTTGAGGTGAGCTACTGAAGCTTAGGGGCATCGCAGTGCGTGCTTACAGAAATGCTGAGCTATGGGTCTCGCCCTCTTGGGTAAGTTGCCCGCTCACGTGTCCATCTCATGTCTTACTCATAGACAGTGGAAAGTTACAGGGTGGTGAATCTGAATATAATATCAGATGTATTGACCCATTTATATAATACTTTCTGTTGATGAGACAGGGGCCTATTACATCGCTCGGTCACCTACCAGCCGAGCTCCGTGAGGCCTAAATAACTCACAGAGTACAGTACATCCTAGACTACCCTAACCATGTTATAAACAGATATGTAGACAATAAGCTGGGGAAATTACTGTAGGGGTATTCTCTACTACAGGGGACCTAGACTTTTGTGTCGTACGGGTTAGTATGTTATGAACAATGTTGAATTTGGATGATACTGCCCGGTAATAACAGAACAGGAACATTATTGCCAGAATTAACAGAATAGAGGGAATCGTAAGACTTGGTAGTGCAAATTCCCGTGACAAATAAAATGGCAAGTTATTATTCAAATCAGCAAAATGTGTCTCGTTCAAGAAAGCTAACACTTTTAATTTCTCTGATACTATTTGAATATCCTTGATAGTGAAATTCATTATAGGAAGTGGAATTAAAGCAGACTTGAGTTTTCGATTTAACGCAAAATGCTGATGAGTAGGCAAGGTCCGTAATGTACTACAAGTGATTTCACAGTAATCAGGAGCCTTGTAATGCCCTTTCACAACTAGCTGCTTAACACCATTTTGGCATTTTAAAATTACAGTAGTGAGATTTGGAAAGAACAAATACTGCACATTGTGAAGGTGAGCGTGGAACACAGTCTTTAGACTAACTGGCCTATAACTGCATTGCGCTAACGCTGTGCGTACATTTGGTTGTATGACTGCCAATTCACATATTCCCTCTGCAGCAGGAATAAATGCAAACATGTAGGCTGGAAATACGTGTAGGTGTAGATAAGACGATTTACACCGTGACAGTACCTCAGAATCCTCTAAGAAAAGTTCTTTAGGCCTATCTAGGGTATACAGTGTGTCGTTCACAAACCAGGGGAAGGGTTCTAAATGCCATGCATTAAACTCATGTTGCCCTCGCATAGGAATGTGGATCAGAATTGCATTGTGCGTGAGGGTTGACTCCAACAGTGGGTAATGATATTGAACCTCATTGTCATTGAAAATCGGAGTTAAATGATACTGCAACTTGGCTATTTTTAAAGCTTCAAGAAGTGTCTGCACAGGCACAAGCTTCGCGTCCACACGTCCTATCCTGGCATCTACAATGCTGTCTATTAGTTCATTTTTAGAGGTTACAATTTTATGAACTGAAATTTCAGCAGCATGCAAATATTCTGTGAAGTAAAGGAGCCATTCTAACGTCGGGATTGCTTTCTGTAACCTAGTAACAATCCTCGAAACTTGGTTAGACTCCATTATGATTGCATTAACCTTTGATTCTAGAGCAGTAATCGCGTGAAAGGTTTGAGAAATAACACGATTCTGTTGAGATACAGCTTGAACGACAACGTTCATTAAACTATTGTCGAATTCATCGAAGCTGTGCTGAGACCATGAAGAATGTCCAATGCTGATTGTAGTTGGCCGTCGACGTTTTCCATCTGACGCGAAAGTACGAGTTAACTTCTACTCGCAGAACGTAGTTTCATACAATAGTCATTTGGGACATTTTGCTTCTGAACAGTCTGTAAGGATGTATCAATCACATTATCATCAACTTGAGGTAAGACATTTATCTGGGTCTTCTTCAGACGATCCGCGTGCACGACATCTGCGATCTATGCATTAGACTTCCATATTTTGAATTTGTTGCCTGCTTCTTTTGAGATTATGCGGAATGGACCAGAAAATTTCGCCAAAAGTTTGGAATTCCTTTCAGGTACCTGTAACATAACAGCGTCCCCAACGTTCAGTGCGATAGGTTTAGCATGTTTATGTTGTTTGATGATCATTTCGGCGCATGACGCCGCTAGCTGTGATCGTACTTGGTTATGAATTTCTGTAAAGACATGAATTTGTTTTGCCGCAAAATCATCCGTATTATATACCGGGTATGGCGCCTCTGTAAGGATGTCGTAAGGCAGACGTTTATCTGTACCATAGACAATATAGTAGGGTGTTTGGCCCGTAGAGCTATTAACTGACCCATTTATCGACGCTGCAACCTGCGGTAACCAATCCTCCCATGCGTATTGAAAACCACTAACAATTGGACGCAGTATTTCTAGGATTTTATGATTGGTTCTTTCAACAAGGCCATTAGCCTGTGGATGATAAGCTGTCACAAAAGTTTGTTTAATTCCATATTGTGCACATATATGCTTTATTAGCTCATTCTTGAACTCTGTTCCATTATCAGAGAGTAGAACTTTAGGCGTAGTATATGGACATATGAGATTCATCACTAATGCATAGGCTACTGCTTCGGCCGTTTTACTTTTTAGTGGGACCAAAACCACGAACCTGGAAAAATGATCCACACACACTAAGACGTATCCTGATCCCTGATGACTCATTGGGAGTTGTAACACATCAATAGCGACTGTGTCAAACGGACGGTCTGGTGTAGGATATTGTAGAATCGGGGCAGGTGATCCTGTTGATCCTTTATGTTGAGCACATGCCAAACAATTAGCTATGTGTAATTCTATGTCTTTCTTCATAGTGTTCCAGAAATACTTCTTTCGTAAATCCGCTAAGCATTTATCATGACCTTGGTGACCTGCTTGTGGGACATCGTGGAACAATGTCATTACTGCTTTGCGCAACGTGTCAGGTACAACAATTTGAGACACATTACCCTCAGGAGATTTTCTCGTCCTATGGAGTATGTTATGTCGTAATTCAAACTGACTTAAGGGAAGAAATAACTTGGGAAGTTTAACATCTTCGCCCGATTCGAGAGCAAAAATAACAGCTGACCAATATGGGTCGCGTCGTTGCTCATCTTCCAGCTGCGAAAGAGTGAATGTTGATACAGGCATAACTGGTGCTATATTTCTTGACAGAGCGTCGGCGACAACATTCGCCCTCCCAGGTAAATACCTGTACCTAAATTCGGGGTCAAACTCTTGAATTGTCAGATACCAGCGTGCTTATCTGCCTGATAAGTGTCTGCCATGGAACAGTTCGGTGACTGCCGCATGATCAGTAAAAACAGTTATCTTGTAGCCAAAGATAATGTCTTTGAACTTCTTAAGTGCCCACACAACGGCTAACGTTTCTAAATGCGTCACCGAATAACGTGTTTCAGCATCGATTAGTTTGCGACTTGCAAATGCTATCACTCTAAACTTCCCACGCGTGTCCTCTTGCATGAGCACTGCTCCGACTCCAATTCCGGGAGCGTCAGTACAGAGAGTGAAAGGTTGAGTGTAGTCTGGGAATGCTAGAACCGGGGCATTGGTTAGCGCTGTCTTCAATGCCGTAAAACTTTCCTCGTGTTCAGCATCCTATATAAACACTGCATCTTTTTTTGAGCAACCTAGTTCGGGGCGATGCTAATGTTGCATAGTCCTTGATAAAGGAACGATAATAACCAGATAATCCGAGAAGGCTACGCACATGATCATTTGAGGTAGGACGCGGGAACTGAGATACAGCTTTGACTTTATCATTAACTGTGTGTATGCCCTCACCGTCAACTACATGACCAAGGAAATGGATTCTGGATTTTAAAAACTCGCACTTTGAGAGTTTTATTTTGAGTCCTGCTGTGGAAAGTTTGGTCAAAACTTCACGCAGTTTTATCAGATGGGAATCGACTCCTTACTGACTACTATTAGATCATCCAAATAAGCGCAGACTGTGTTACCAATTAGTCCGGCAAACAGGGTGTTGATCATTCTTTGAAATGTTAGTGGGGCATTTCTGAGACCAAATGGCATTCGTAGAAACTCAAAGTGGCCTAGAGGCGTGCTAAATGCCGTTATTTCTCGTGATTTTTCATCGAGTGGTATTTGCCAATACCCACTAAGCAAATCTAAGTTGCTAAATACCGCATTATCCTTGCCTAAGGATTGCAATATGTCACTCAAGATAGGCATTGGGTACCTATCAGGGATTGTTTGATCATTTACGCGCCTGAAATCTATGACAGGGCGCCATCCACCATCCTTTTTCGGGACGAGGAATAATGGGCTGTTAAAGGGGGATTTTGAGTGTCTAATGACATTCTCATCTAATATACCCTGTACCATATCTTGCACTACAGCGCGCTGGCTATGAGGTACAGTAGTCTATAAGCTGGTATGTAAATAGGGTTGGTTCCTTCCTTTAATGCTATATGATGGGATGTTAAATCTGTCTGACCTAGCGTTTCCCCTGGCAAGGCTACTATTTCTGTAGTCGGCAAGCAGCTCTAACAGGCGTGTCTTGCCCTGAGGATGATCGATCACCTTAACATGTGGTGCTATTTGATCTATCCTGGCCAGTCGAGTCTGTTGGCAATTCGCAACAATACCTCGAATTAGGAATTTATTTGGTTGCACTTCGACATTGCTGTGATATCTAGAAAATCACACACATAACATCCTTTCTTTAATTTCTTGATAATGTGAAATTGCTCCCGCAATCCCGTAGACTTGTGTGTGTGTCCCACAGTAGACACAGCTGATTCCAAGGTCCGGTGATTGGGTCAACGTTCACAAAAATCCTGAGTACAGCAAACCGCCGCTAATTGTCACACAACGTCATCCACAACACCATACCTCAGAATGCAGAGGCCATCTCTCAGACCGGATGTGTCATCATCACTAGGGTGGGTGCTGGGTGCTGGTAACTGGGGGTTGTTCACGCCATACGAAAGAATTTTGTTGACAGGATGTTGATTGATGAGTAGTCTCAACAACTGCAGTCACGTCCTGTCACACCCTGGGCAGTGAACGAATCATTTGCAGAAACTAATGTTCACTTCAGCTCACAGGATTGTTGCGTTGGTGAATTCCTCATTCTGGTAATGGAGAGTACTCTTCAAAATTGCAGGTACTATCTTCCAACTCTTGCTGCTGTAATCACGCTGGGAAGGTGTGTGGTTGAGGTCGAGAGATATCTCTGACGCATGATCCGCCTTCCTCTTAATAGGATTGGTAGACAACACTTTCGTCCTAGCGGTGAGCATAGGTTCAGAATGACTCATTGCTGTGTAGGAAACACCTTTAAACGTAACACTATTATTACGTGGATGAACATCTATCATGTTCTTTCGAAGAGTTGGTAGACCAAGTAACCCGTCAGCTGGCAAATTGAACTGCTGAACTATATAAAAGTCCGCGTAGAAGGGCGTACCACGTCTTGAGAATCTGAGTGGTAACGTCACCATTCCTTTGATGCTCAGCTGAGTACCTGAAACTCCTTCGAGCTCAGCGTTACTAGGCCTCCATTTGAATTTGCGGTGAGGGAATTTACGTTGTAACTCGTGATATGATGTCAAGGCCAATACATTAGCGCAAGCACCTGTGTCTATATCAAGAGCCAATCTGGTATTATCCACTCTCACCGGCACTGACAACACTTCCACTTTGCTAAGCGCCGCTACTAATGAGGCCGCTATAGAAGTGCTGTGTGGAGGGGTGGGAATTACCCTATCTATCCCTCTCCGTGCTGTGGTGTGCGCTGGTCTTCCCCCGATGACTTGTCCTGAGGACGTTTCTGCTTGCGCCTATACGACACCTCCGTTTCACTTAGGTCCACTCCCCTAGCCTTTATTAGTATATTGCACTCATGTGAACTATGAGATGTCGATTTGCGCGCTGTCTGGGTAGGAGGAGGTGCTGCTTTGGCTCCCTCTCTGTTTGACCTTGAGAATGGCTTTGCACCGGGTGTGGCCTTAAAATTAGCACTATTACCTCGGAGCTGAAAACAATCTTCCATTACGTGGCCACGTTTATTACAATGTGCGCATCGTAACGATGTTTTCTGTTTATATGTTAGGCGGGGAGGAGCGATCGGAGCTAAGTGTGTAGCATAAGGAGTCTGGAGGTGAGGCATCTGTGGCATCTGAGACGGCTGGGGTTGTGGTGACGTCACTGAGGGCTGCGCCAGTAAGGGGCCCGTAGCCTGGGGACAGAGCTTGTTTGCGTATTCCACCATATCCAAGGGTGGTTCATACTGTACTTCCTGTGCCCGGCTATATAAAGGAACACGGACGGAAAGAAGAAAACTTATGAGTTCTATCAATGTTTCCACATTGTCCGGTGGCATATCACCCCGTGAGTTGTACCAGCCTGATGACCGGAAGGTCGCTTGCATGTCCTGGCGAACCTCGCCCGCGATGTCAACAGCGTCAACGGGTGTTCCATTTCGTATACCTGGAATACAGCGATCCAACCATCTGAAGATCCATTGCAGTTGGCCCAGCTGTGACCTACCCACAAAAATCCCAATTAGCGTTGGCTTGAACTTTTCATAGTCAGGGCTTTGTAAACCAAACGCATTTAAACGACTGCTTGCATAGGAACCCTGCGTTATATGGGAACGTACATATGCTTTCTTTTCTTCGTCAGTCGTTATGTGACAATTGCGCATGCTATCTTCACATGCACGAATAAAATGTGCGACCCTATAATCGTCTTGTCCCGTGAAATTTCGAACATAATCACCGCGCTGCATGATATTAATAACATTATCAGCTTTAGGTGTGGTAGTAGTACTGGTGTGAGGTTTAGACGAAGCCATTTTAGTGTTAGTATTAAGCAAGTTAGTATTCTTACTCTTATCAGAAGGCTGGGTTAATAAGGTTGTTACCGATTTAGCAACAGACACACTATCACCTGTAACAGGGGTAACTGCTTTAGTATACTTAGGTGAGGTACTATAGTGATTACCAGACCGTAGGGTACGACGGTTTAAGTCGTCAAATGATTCGTCTATAACTTTCTCACTACTTCCTACCGACTCATTTAACTGTGTTCCATACTCAACATCTATGTCAGTCTGGGCTTGATCATTGATGAGTTGGTTATCAGCAAACAGTTGCGCTAGGCGTTCGATTTCATCTACATTAGACATGGGAAACTTAGAAATTATCTATTAGCCCCCTTGGGTCAATGAATACTTAACAGTAAGTAGATCACTTGCCTCTCATTTACAAGACAAATGAATACGAATTGTAGTTAATTTTTAAACTATCAATAAGAAGACAGACACTTACAAACTACTGTAAATTATAGGATTTCAATACATTAATCTTACATTCGACACTTTATCATTGAAATAATCCTATCCGACGAACCTATCGGTGTGAAGATATCTCTCGAACGTGTTCATGTGTGTAGAACTATGTAATTTAAATACCTATTTATACAGAGTAGTACGTCTGTATAGAAAATGTGATCCTTCAAGAGTTCTGAGTGGAGTGGTGGGTGGAGTGTGGGCGAGGCCTCTTCCTAGGATGCGTGCGCTGCTGCTGGTTTCCTTGGCAACGAGATGACGCTTCTGCTTTGGTGAGAGACGAGTCCACTTGATTTAGGTGAGTTCCTCCTCCGGCGATCAGAAAACTATGATTGGTTATCACACTGGTGGTTGCTGGTTCGCTGGCGAAACTGCCGTGTGCCAAGTCTTCACAGTCCACGTATATATGGAGATCTGTATGATGACACCGGAATTCGTAATTCGCGCTGACGACACAACAATACTGCCCAGCTGCTAGTGAAATACCAATTGAATTCCAGGCTACGAAACTGTTTTTCAACACTACAACACTGTAATGTCTAGGGAATGCTGAGTGGAGTCTATCTCAACCGGCTCAATCTGGATATGTACCAACAGGCTGTACAGTAATATATGTATATTACGAATTCTGCACGTATTTGTATGTGACAGAGATAAGGAGCGCTCACTACATATCGTCTCAATACGGGATATAGTTTTAAACACTCGGATTATGTAACGCGTCACTGCTGTGTGGTTTCTTGTTTTTCACAAGACACAGACGGATGATACGACTACCAGTTTGAAGAATCTGTACACACCGCTTGCCACCTATATGAATCGGCTGCTTGTCCAATTAACCAGTCCGTTCACACATATTTATATTTGGGTTTTAAGTAACGAAACCCAAACGGTAGTTCCTTTGTTTTATTATAAAAGGTTGTAGATATAATTCCTGAGTGTATATCAACCGTAAGTCTCACTGTCTAGGAGTGAATGAGAAAGGGACGGCGTTTATGTATGATAAACGTTAGGTCACGTCCTTACGATATGAGTTGAGGTGAGCTACTGAAGCTTAGGGGCATCGCAGTGCGTGCTTACAGAAATGCTGAGCTATGGGTCTCGCCCTCTTGGGTAAGTTGCCCGCTCACGTGTCCATCTCATGTCTTACTCATAGACAGTGGAAAGTTACAGGGTGGTGAATCTGAATATAATATCAGATGTATTGACCCATTTATATAATACTTTCTGTTGATGAGACAGGGGCCTATTACAAAATTACCCGGCCAGAATATAATTTACACTGCTGGAATTCTTACAATTTGATGATCATTTTGAATATAAACATCATAGATTTGGATTAGACATACAAATTTTAGATATAATGTTTACTCTGAGTAAATATGTTATCTTTTGTGCAAAATATATGACATTTA
This sequence comes from Homarus gammarus, assembly GCA_958450375.1. Taxonomy (NCBI): domain Eukaryota; kingdom Metazoa; phylum Arthropoda; class Malacostraca; order Decapoda; family Nephropidae; genus Homarus; species Homarus gammarus. Next base: position 2,492,017 of record CAUDMG010001794.1, on the reverse strand, counting down.
TATTAAAAATATTCCTGGTCTTACAAGGAATCCAGCAATGTCAATTATATTATCCTAACTTTAGTTTGAGGTATTATTTATTACTAAAAAGGTAAATATTCTGGTTTTCCCACACATCTGGTAGGGAGGGACTGACCGACCATCTGGCACGGTGTGAAGAATATTTTATTTTTTTTATTAACTTAAGATATTTGTTTTAGCTCATAAAATTCATACAAATTACCCGGCCAGAATATAATTTACATTGCTGGAATTCTTACAATTTCATGATATAAACATCATAGATTTTGCATTAGACATACAAACTTTAGATAAAATGTTTACTCTGAGTAAATATGTTACCTTTTGTGCAAAATATATGACATTTATATTCAAAATATTCCTGGTATTACAAGGAATCCAGCAATGTCAATTATATTATCCTAACTTTAGTTTGAGGTATTATTTATTAAAATCTAGTGGTTTTCCCCCCAAAATTTCTCAGAGAGGGAAGAGCCAGCAGTATAGTGTGAGAAGAGGGGGAGGGAGTTGAGTCCATTATTTGAATGGACATTAACTTGGCGACTGTATTTCTCTATTTCTCTTAAGTATTAATTGTGTGCATGTACCATCATAAAATTAAGATGTTGTTTTTACTAGAACATAGGTATTGTGTCGGAAAAAGTAGAGTTTGGAGGTCGGGCCAGTCTCTATTGGAATTAATCCCATCTGTTCTGTTGTTCCATTTACGCGGATTTCACTTAACGCGGTACCCTGTGGGTTCAATTGACCGTGTAAATCGGGGTACTACTGTATGTATATATATATATATATATATATATATATAATCAACACCTCAACCCGCCAGGATTCGAACCCACGGCCCACAAGCCTATGACTGTGACCGGGGAATGCTAACCGCTGGACCACCAGGATACTAAAAGCAGTCCTAGACTTTGTTATATTTCACACAAAGCCTGTTCAACGAGCTTATGGCGCCGTGAACCTCTAATGGGGACCACCCGTACCACTTAGGTGGTCAGAGTAATGTTTTACCAAATCCGGCTTCGAAACACGAGGAACCATATATATTTCATTAGCCCAATAAAGCACGCGGACTTCTACATACAATCAACACCTCAACCCGCCAGGATTCGAACCCACGGCCCACAAGCCTATGACTGTGACCGGGGAACGCTAACCGCTGGACCACCAGGATACTAAAAGCAGTCCTAGACTTTGTTATATTTCACACAAAGCCTGTTCAACGAGCTTATGGCGCCGTGAACCTCTAATGGGGACCACCCGTACCACTTAGGTGGTCAGAGTAACGTTTTACCAAATCCGGCGCCATAAGCTCGTTGAACAGGCTTTGTGTGAAATATAACAAAGTCTAGGACTGCTTTTAGTATCCTGGTGGTCCAGTGGTTAGCGTTCCCCGGTCACAGTCATAGGCTTGTGGGCCGTGGGTTCGAATCCTGGCGGGTTGAGGTGTTGATTGTATGTAGAAGTCCGCGTGCTTTATTGGGCTAATGAAATATATATGGATCCTAGTGTTTCGAAGCCGGATTTGGTAAAACGTTACTCTGACCACCTAAGTGGTACGGGTGGTCCCCATTAGAGGTTCACGGCGCCATAAGCTCGTTGAACAGGCTTTGTGTGAAATATAACAAAGTCTAGGACTGCTTTTAGTATCCTGGTGGTCCAGCGGTTAGCGTTCCCCGGTCACAGTCATAGGCTTGTGGGCCGTGGGTTCGAATCCTGGCGGGTTGAGGTGTTGATTGTATGTAGAAGTCCGCGTGCTTTATTGGGCTAATGAAATATATATATATATATATATATATATATATATATATATATATATACCGTATACAGTCATGCGCCAGTTAACATCCAACCGAAAAATGTCCGATCGCATATACGTCCGTGGCCAAAAAAAAAAAAAAAATCCGTAACACCTACTGGACCACCACCCCTTGACGGAGACACGATGATCCTCCCCATACTGGTCAGATATTATGTGTTAAAGGAATATGCTTCCTTCCTTAGGCTTTTTTTAAGCATTTGCCTCCAGGTGTAATGTTAACGTAGCTACATCTATTGAGAATAAAATCTTTCACCTACAAATTGACAATAACACATTAGCTGTAACCAGACATATCTAGTTGCCTCAACAATTGCAACCCCAGTTGCAATTGGGGTTGCAATTTCAAATTCTGTGGCATTACTAAGAACAATGAAGTCTCTGATGCACTCTAAGATTAAGAGAGAAGACGGAGGACTCAGGCGTCTTGATGTGAGAGAAAACGGACTCGTATGATGGGGGACCAAATAAAAAAAGCATAGCTACATGTTTTGTGGACTACAGTATTAAGCGTACCCTTTTCATCACTTTGTAATAAACCTAGCCATGCCTACGTGTGTTGATGATATTTACCATAACATTATATATATATTTAGTGGGTCTAAATGGTCGTAAAATGGGAAACTTGGGGTTCGGTCTTGGGTGCCTGGAACCAATTAGAATAAATCCCATAGGTTCTGTACTTTCGTTATCGGCAGGGTCCCAATTAGGCGCGATAACCAAGGGATGACTGTACTGTACTATATATACTTGTGACACTGGCCAGTTGCTTCTGGTGTTATGGTACAGGGGTACCAAGTGACAGCACTAGGATCCCGCTTCCTCTATCAGGGAGTAAACAATAAAAATTTAAATTGAAAAAAAAAACATTCAAATAATGGGACGTAGCGAACCTAAATGGCCCTAGAGCGGGCACAGTCACGTATGCATCGCATATTCTTATAGATTGTGCTGCCAGCCATACGTTATCTAGTGAATTTAGTCAATATTGTACAGTAACAATGGACCTAAGTGCAAACCTGTATTGTGCATGTACTAAATGATTACAGTACTAAAATTGTTATGTCTATTGCAAATATAGCTTGTTTATACAGGTATTCAAATAAATTACTATCTTACAAGAATTCCACCAATGTAAGTTATATTCACCCAGGTCATTTGGGTGGCAAATTATGAAAAGAGCTTAGTCACTCTTAAGTAATCATAAATAAACACGCAGACAGGCCTTCAGCGCCAACTGTCAAATCTTATCTCAAATAAATAAACAAACAAATGCCAGACATTCTGTCACCTTACCTCCCCCCCCCTCTTCCCACCCTCCTTGTGTTCCCAGACGAAAGATTGGTGATTTCTTTATGTTTATTTTATATAATATCTCAGACTAAAGTTAGGATAATATAATTTCCATTGTTGAAATCCTTGCAAAACAGAGATTAATTTGAATATAAGCGTCATATATTTTGCTCAAGATATAAAAAAATGTAGTACATTAGTGTACAATACTGCAGTACATTTTAAAAAAAGTTTTTCAACTGTATTTTTAGGTAGATTTACATAAATTTCTTCATTTATTTTCATCCATTTACATGCACACACCATACTAAAAGAAACGTAAAAGAAATAAATGACCTTAGTGCAAAGCTGGAGTGCACATGTACTAATTTGATTACGGTACTAAAATTGTTATGCCTAGTGCAAATTATAGCATGTTTATGTTCAAATAAATGAGTATTTTACAAGAATCCCAGCAATGTTAATTATATTCTCCTAGGTCATATCACTGGCATTTTAAAATGAGAGAAGCTTAGTAGGACTGTTAAATAAACACACAGAGACCTTCGGCTCAAACTTATGACCTCAACCCCCCAACCCCTCGCTGGCTGGCTCCGTCCCCCCCCCCCCCCAGCCAGGGTTTTAGGCTTACAGTTTTTATCTTATATAATATCTCAGACTAAAGTTAGGAGATTATAATTTGCATTGCTGGAATCCTTGCAAGACAGCCAATAATTTGAATATAAACGTCATATATTTTGCTCAAGAGATAAAAATTGTTGTACATTAGTGTACAGTACTGTAGTACATTTTATAAAAAAAATTTTCAACTGTATTTTTGGGTAGATTTACATAGATTTCTTCATTTATTTTCATCCATTTACATGCACACACCATACTAAAAGAAACATAATAGAAATAAATGACCTTAGTGCAAAGCTGGAGTGCAAATGTACTAATTTGATTACAGTACTAAAATTGTTTTGTCTAGTGCAAATTATAGGATGTTTATATTCAAATTAATCAGTATGTTACAAGAATCCAAGCAATGTTAATTATATTCACCAAGGTCATTTCACTGGCTTTTTATAAAAGAGAAGCTTAGTCACTTAAAAACTGATAATTATACACGCGTTAGACCTGAGCCTGTGCCAACTGTCAAAAATACTACCTTCCCTCCCCCCACGCCCCCTCGCTCGCACCCTCCCGGTCTCTCCCCCATCTGCCCGGTGTTGCTGGAATCCTTGTAAAACAGTGAATAATTTTAATATAAACGTCATGTATTTTGTATAAGAGATAAAAATTAATCACCTGTATGACATTACAGTAGTGATTTAAGAGTGAAAGTGTACAGTATATGTATGTATATAGTATTCCACATACACATAAGTATAAATACAAAGTTTCTGTGATGATCGGACAACGTCCATTTCGGTTAACGTCACGTTTCCAAGAACGTATCTGGGACGTTAACCGGCGCATGACTGTATACAGTCAACCCTCACTTTACGCGGTCCCATATTCCGCGTTTCCACGTTAACGCGGTGCCTTGCCAGAACCTAACGTGCTCACATTACGCGGTGCGTGAACCCCATTACGCGGAGAGTGTCCGGCGCGACGCTATTTTTAGATTCGCCCCACCCGCCACCCGCCTGCCTGCCTGTGCTCCTCGTCTCTCCCTCCTCCTCCCTCCGCTTGGGCAAGCCGCGCGGTAAGGTTGTGCAGTGTGTGTCTTTGTTGCGTTATTACTGACGTCATATGACGTATCGGACTGTGATTGGCCATGCATCCCTACCCCCCTCTGCTGCTAGCTGTAATTGGCTTAAAGTATTATGACGTGTCCACCCGGGGGAGGGAGGGAGGGAGGAAGGAAAGATGATCCTTGACCTAGCCGCGCCAGTTTCATCCCTCCACGCCAGATCGTGTAAACGTGCATCCAGTGTTCTCTAAAATGGCTTCCGCCGGACCACCACCCTCAGAGAGAAACCTTTCCTTACCTGGACCTAGCGGCACTAAGCCAAAGAAGACACGACGTTCCTTAAGCTACGAGGTGAAGTATACCATCATCCAAGAGTTGGAGAAAGGAACAAGGCAGGTTGATTTGGCGCGCCAGCATGGTGTGAATGAATCTACGAGTCGAACAATAGAGAAGGATGCAGCCAAGATAAAGGAGCACATGAAGATCACAAAGTCTACAGGTGCCGAACCATGGAAATTCACCCTTGTCCTGGATAGATAGTGACTTGTGCTTATGCCTGGAGGCACTAGCACCACTTTCTCTGCATCATGGTCTCTTTGAAGACACATTGAAGGGTTAAATGTCGTATAGTAGCTTCTCAAATTTCGCGAGTTTTTAATTCTTAACGTATTTTATTGGAACACACAAAAAAATAAATAAATAAAAATTTTGACGGCGGAAACTTGAATTTTGACGGGTTTGAACGGCCCGCCAACGTGCAGACGACGTGCATAATCGTGTAAACAGCGTCATTTCTCTTATGTACAAAAGATTCATTATTGTTTATTACTGAATGTCTTTTTTATTGAATTAATGTTTATGTGTGCAAAATGAGCAATACAATTCATTAATAATACGTAGAATATTAAAACACACGAGGAAATGACACAGCATTGTATTCGTTGATTACAAAACCAGTGACTGACTGGTTCTACATATAAAACTGAAGAAAATAAGACCTTGATTGTAGCTGTAGTAAAATTAATATGGTTGTTTTAAGTAATGTTATTTAATGTTAATAAATGGAACAATAGAAGTAGCTAACGACAATGGTAAAGAGAAAAGAGAGATCGCATATGTAAGTGCGCATGCGCACACGTGAAAACATATCATCATTACTTTACATAAGAATATGAAAGCAACACTTATTTACTGTTCATATATATTTTAATTAATGTTTCTGAATTTGTTTTTATTGAATTAATGTTTGTGTGTGTGCAAAATTAACAACACAATTTATTAATAATACGTGGAATATTAGAGGAGACGAGACGGCTGCCGGCATTGTTTATGTTAAATCTTATGAAACCAGTGACTGATTGGTTCTACATATAAAACTGAAGAAAATAAGACCCTGAGTTTAGCTGTAGTAAAATTAATGTAAAAAAATGAATATGGTTGCTTGAAGTACCTGTAATGTTATTTAATGTTAATAAATGGAACAATATAAGTAGCTAACCATTAATGGTAAAAAAAAAAGTGAGACTGCTCGTATGTAAGTGCGCACATGTGAAAATATATTGTCATTACTCTACATAAGAATATGAAAGCAACACTTATTTACTGCTCATATATATTGAAGAGTTAAATGTTGTACTCTGTATAGACAAGCAGAGAGAGAGAGAGCAGCCGAACTGCCGGATGTAAACAAACCTTAATTTCCCGCGGCTTTTTTTTTTTTTAAGGGGATTAGCCCACCCGGGAATAGGTCACTGACCCACATTGGGGCCTGAGGGGCAAAAATTTAATACTCCTGTAATAATAATAATAATTCAGATAAAAAAAAAAAAAAAAAAAAAAAAAAAAAAAAAAAAAAAAAAGCTGCCTATCTACCTATTGGACAAACTAAAATCGTTCCTGACCACGGGAGTTTCCGGACCACAGAATGCCGGACTAGAGAGGTACAACCTGTACTAGAATAACTTACAAAAAGCCTTCAACACAGTCAATCATGATATACTACAGTACAGTATAGTCTGGATTTATGCCGTTTTTGTTTACGCATTTGGTCATTTACGCGGTGCCTTGCCAGAATGAAATGTTTTAATTACGCGGTAAATTTCATCATTTACGCAGCGAGCGGCTGGAGAGGTGCAGACGTGCCGCGCCATTTTTTACTCACACGGTCCATTCTTGACCATACGCGGGAAGCGGCGCAGAGAGGTGCGCATTAGGTCGCTCTTACGTTATCGCTGACGTCATATGACGTATCGGACTGTGATTGGGCCATGCATCCTTATCACCCACGCATTCCGTCCGCCGCTAACTGTGATTGGTCTAATGTAACATGATGTGCCCTGCCACCAGAGGGTAGAAGTCGCTGACCTAGCCGGGCCAGTCTCATTGTTCTCAGTCCGTGTATACAGTTCTCTCTTGTGCCCGCTATTCCCCTCACAATGGCTTCCGCTGGACCCTCACCACCCGAGAAAAACCTTGAATTACCTGGACCAAGCCATGATTATGTGATGGAAATCATCGAGTTGGGGGAGAAAATTAAGCTCATCCTTGACAACGACCCAGACAAGCATCGGTATGAAGAGTCTAATAACCATCTGACGAAAGTTATGGAGCCGTATATCCAGATCTATCTCGACAACATCAATGCTAGTCGTCAACGTAGCATTAAGGACTTCTTCGCTCGCAACCCACCACAACCACAGCCAGCCCAAGTCAGTGACAGTGAGGATATGGACTTTGAGGGGTTTGTCTGGGAGGCCCTGTAAACCTCTGCGAGTAGTGAAAGTGATTCACCGGAGGGCAACTAATCTGCCCTCTGCCTCGAAACCAGCTGCCATCCACGTGTGCAGACCCATCTTTTCTACTAATGTAAGTGTTAAAAAAACTAATATTATTGATATTTCTCTTAAATATTAATTGTGTGTGCATACCATCATAAAATTAAGATGTTATTTTTACTGCAAGGTACGTATTGTGTCGGAAAAAGTGGAGTTTAGGGGTCGGCCCAGCCTCTATTTCAATTAATCCCATATGTTCTGTTATTTCGTTTACGCGTTTCTCGTTTTACGCGAACCTCCACGGGTTCAATTGACCGCGTAAATGCAGATTATACTGTATAAGAAAAACCGCAGGCTCTTTGCACTGGGTCTGCTGGCTGGTTTAAATACGTAATATCTTAGCAACAGGAAACACATTCTTGTTACAAATAATACCGAGTCAACATCAATGCAATAGCCAGTGTAAGTTGTGGAGTCCTACAAGAGAGTATCCTAGGACCATTGCTGTTCCTATCATAAGTTAATACATTTAATCTTTTTTTTCCTATGGTGAAAAAAGCCATTTTTTCCTCTCATACTAAGAAATGGATACGAATTTAAAATATCTTAAGTTAAAAGCAACTAATGTCAGTAATATAATTAATAATGATTATATGTTTTCCTAATTAATTATAGAAGTGTTGTACTGTACTTACATCAGGATAATGCATAATTCCCAATTGCTGCACATAGGTAAGAATTTCTTCAATTTCTTCTTCGTTTTTTTCTTGCCTTTATCAAGAATGAAGCCATCCATTACCTATAAACAAATAAAAAAGAATGCATGTAAGGCAAGGCATGATTTACATGATGATTGTAATGGCCCCCAGAACAATATTCATGCTGTTTAAAAAAATTGTATTACAGGCATCCCCTGGGTTACGGAAGGGTTCCATTCCTGAAAATCTTTCTGTATCATGAAAACATTTTCCCCACTGACTCCCATTACTGTATATCCCGGCTCATACGACGCTTTAAGTGATAAGAAGCATCCTATAATTGGCAAGGTACATTTTGGAAAAAACAATTATTTTTGGATTTAACCCTTACGCCCCGGGCTAGGGTGGTGCCGGCTGTAACCCCATGCGGGATAAAACGATAAAAATCAACTTTTCCAAAAATAATTTTTAACCTTTATAAATGATAAAACAATAAAAAATACGGAAGAAAAACTATATATTGTCCCTCTAGAAACATCCGTGGCGCCTCGGTGACGAGGTAAATAAGGGGAAAGGTTTTTTTGACGGCTGGCACTCGCGGTCACTACTCACTTAGGGGTAATTTTTTCGCCTGCCTTTGTGTCCGAGATGGCCAATAAAGCATATATTTACTGATCATAATACTTATTTCCTTTAAATAATTAATTTCGAATGTATTTTACTTGCATTACTTTTCATAAAAAATGCTCGCGACAGACTGGGCTGTCTGGGTATCTTTGTTTTGAGGAGAGCATGTATGTCATACAAATAATTATCGGAATAATAATTCCACAAATAAATACCATTATTATCTAGTAATACTACACTACAATACAACTACACTACTTTTAGTAATATTATTTTGATACATGATAAAATGGACAAACAATGAAAAATAAACAACAAAAGATGGTACTTACCAAGAAACTTCCCTCTGACCATGAGTAGGGTGCTGAGGTGGTGGTGGTGGTGATATGTGGTGGTGTTGGTGATACCCTGACACCTTGCTAGCTGTTTGCTAGTGCTCGAGGGTAGTGACGAGTGAATGCGCACAACTGTGTACCTTTTACACAAATATGACACTTTGTACCTTACATATGAACTTACACTACTATTTACACTATTTACAAGCATGTACCACATTGTTTGAGAATGTTTTCTTAGAGTGGTAGTCCATAAAGCAAGGTTTACAGAGACCAACGTCATACTCCTTTCACCATGCTTAGCTGGGCGCTTAGTAGTGTTCTTGCAGACATAACACCGCCTTTGCACCTTAGACCACTTGGAAGAGTCGGGAGATCGTCAAGGTAGTGACGAACAACCCAGTCATGTGGAAGGAGTCTTTCAGGTAGGCCTGCTTGACTGTGACATCATGGTACAGCTGCCACAATGGTGCCATACTTCTCTAGTTGTGTTATAACTTGCTTCTGAAAAACCCTGATAGAGGGTTTTTCCCAGTTTTTACAAGGTACAAGTTGTACACATTTAGGATGGTGACATCCAAGAGTTGTAGGAACATTTTCTTATACCATTTGACACATTTCCGTACACACTCAATTGCACCAACCTTCAGGTCACTCTTGTCCACGAGCCGCATGTTGACACTGTAGTCCACGACAGATTCAGGTTTTTTCATGACCTCTCCTGTGGTCCAGTCCCTTTTTCAACCGTCCACCATTTCGCCTTTGTGCACAGGTGACAGCATCTGCACAGTGCGCTTATCATGCCAGCATATTGCAAACAACTTGTCTGCTTGCTTCAGCTGGATCTCTCCTCGTGCAGGTTTACCAGTAAACATGGGCCAGTGTTTCCTGTTCTTGCGTGCAGTCCCACAAGAACCGTAGAGGACGTGATTCCCTCCAAAGTAGCGGTCCATAAGTTTCTTGAAAGCAGCGCCAGAGAAACCATGTAGGTTGTCCTTGGGTATGTCTACATCACTTGCTGTGTAAACAATGAGATCTAAGACATACCCAGTATCGCAGTCACACAGCACAAAGAACTTGATCCCAAAGCAATGTCGTTTGGAGGGAAAGTATTGTCAAAAAACAACACGTTCTCTGAAAAGCACCACAGACTCGTCCACCACTACATTCTGAAATGGTCTCAAGAACTTCAGAAAACGTTCCTTCAGCATCGTAAAAACTTTCCTTATTTTCCATAGTCTGTCACCAGCCACAGGAATGTTGTTATCTACGAAGTGTAGATAACATAGGATGGAGGTAAACTGGTCTCTGGACATGAATTTTGCCAACAATGGAGTTGCTGTGATGTCATCAGGGGATATCCAGTACTCCGGAAATACGTGTTTTTTCACATGTGCCATCAGCATCAGTAATGCAAAAAACATACAGTTTGGAAACACCGACATCACTCCAGCAACGCATGTGTGGAAAGGGGTCAGGGCCTGGATCAGCATCACACATGTACTGATAAAATTTATTTGTCTCGGTACACAGTACAGTATGTCCTCGCTTAACGTCATGGTTACGTTCCAAAAAACTGAGACATTAACGGAATAATTTTTCCCCCCAAGAAATAGATAAAATACAGGAGTTACGTTCCCCAACCTCCCTTTGCCCCATTAAATACATTACATATACAGAAATTCAATGGCATTTTTAGAAAATAGTATATAGTATATATACATATACAGTATATATATACAGCATCCCTTTGGGATTATCACACCTAATTGGGACCGCGCTGAGTGCGTGATAACGAAAAATGCGATAACGAAAGTACAGAACCTATGGGATTTATTCTAATTGGTTCCTGGCAAGGCCCAACCCTAATTTTCCCATTTTACGACCATTTAGACCCACTAAAGACATAGATAATGTTAGAGTAAGTATCAAAAACACACATAGGCATTAGGGTGTGTCAATTTTGTCAACATGTTAAAAATCAAATTTGGTAGTCAAAATATTGTGCCTCTTTATGTCTAAACTTGAGATTAGCAAACAAAAATGAATTGAAATAACCCTCACCTACATCAATTATACCTTAAAGTTTCAAATATCAGTATTTCAACAAATTAATGAGACTTGATAAGAATTATTCACTTGATATTAACTAATCTCATGTAAGCATATGGATTATGGAGTATTTTATGGTTCTATATCTTGTGTACAATATGCATGTCAGAACATGAACATGCTCTCCGTGTGGGACAGTTTAATTCTTGTTTTGACTTGTACCAAGCGTGAGGATAAGGCGCCCGGCTCACTCTCCTTCTAGATATCATAGACGGTGGTTTGCTCTCATTGCACTTGCACCTACTCTACCAGACGAATTCTACATTTTAATTATTGTAAGTAGGGCATATTGATTGTCGCAGTTACTTATATCATTGTATAAAACATTATGTTCTAAGAAATTATTATGTTATTTCTGTTACAGCATTTTTGATAAACAAATTGATATTTTTTGAAACAACAATTGAATTATGAAACATTGAAATATTTTTCTATTTGTCAGATAGTGTGAAGATGTCAAAATTGAAGACAAGAAGTCAGTTGTCAACCCACTTGAGCCTGCTAGTTGGTAAAGGGAAGGAGCTTCCTGTATCAGAACTTCCAACAGTGAGAGACATGCTAAGATTAGGGTTACTCCTTCGAGAAAAAAATGCAAAGGACAGAAGGAACTATACAGATAAAGAACTCATAAATGACATGATAGTCCCTCTTCTGCATCAATGGACAAAAGCTAATGCACTATTCAAACCACCTGTGATTAATCAGTGTCGAACTATTGAGCTAAAACTAACGAAATTATGGCACAAAGCAGTTGAAACATCACTTGGTAAAGGAAACTTGGCCAGGAAAAATGAATTTCTGCACACACTTGATACTCTGTTTGACATTTTGACCTGCAAGTGCTCCATACAATTATGTTCTGAATCCAACTGTTCTCACTCAGGTAAGAGAGAAAATAATTCCCACATTGATTGTGGTTGTCCTCGTGAAAAGAAGATCCCTGTTTTAGAGCTTGAATTTATAAAGGCACAGAGGACAAAGGCAGAAGGCCAAGGAAGTATGCAAATGGGTTCAATAGATTATTCAGAAACAAAGAAGCAGATTGCTAATGCCAAGAAGAGAGAACAAATCCGAGAGAGGGAACAAAAGAAGAAAATGAAGAGTGAAGAAGCCATCCAAAGAGAGGAAGAGCTGTGTCAAGATGTTAATCACTTCTTTGATAGTTCTCCTGATGAACAGGAAGCAACATCAGATGATAGTTCCAAAGAGCCATCTGAACCTTTACCAAAGAAAATGAAATACAACACAAGAAATATTTCAAACATTGCTTTAGCTAGTATTCGCCACCATGCTGGACTTCGTGAGGCTGCAGAAATTGCAACTGCCGCTTGGATAGATGCAGGCCTCATCAGCCGAGAGGATGTATCTTTGGTGATAGATCATAATAAAATTAGAAGAGCACAAGAAAAAATAATGAAGGAAATATCTGATCAGCATGAAAAAGATTTAAGCGAGGGAGGGCTCTCCTGTCTTTTGTTTGATGGAAGAATAGATGACACAAAAGTTTTGCTAGAAGTAGAGGGAGTGAACAGAAAGTTTCCAGGTCTCATCAAAGAAGAACACTACTCTGTCTGTTCTGAGCCTGGTGGTCGGTTTTTGTTTCACTTTGCTCCCGAAACTGAAGTAGAAGGGAAGAAACATGCAGAGGTCATTGCTGATCATATTTTATGTTGGGTTCAGGAGAGAGGACTTGGCAGTTCACTGCAGGCTGTTGGTGGAGATTCAACTGCAGTGAACACCGGATGGCAGGGGGGTGTAATGACGCATTTAGAGAAAAAACTAGGAAGAAGACTTGTTTGGATTGTATGTGATTTACATACAGGCGAGCTACCTCTTCATCATCTCATCCAGGAACTTGATGGTCCTACAAAGAGCAACAACAAGTGGTCAGGTCCCCTTGGCATCATGCTGGATGAAGCAACACAACTAGAAATAAAGACAACCTTTCCAAAGGTCGAAGTTGGCCCTCCCCTTCCGGCGTTGTCTGAAGGAGTCATCAAAGATCTCAGCACAGATCAATCCTATGCTTATCGTATTGCCCAAGCAATAAGATCAGGAGAAGTGCCTCAGTCATTGGCTCTCTTGGAGATTGGACCTGTCAGTCACAGCCGTTGGTTAACTACAGCTCTTCGTTTCTGAAGAATTTGGATTTCCAAACACGAATTGAAGGGCAAAGTGCTGAAGAATTTGAGGTTAATTGTTGAATTTATTATTGGAGTTTATCTTCCCCAGTGGTTTAGTGTGAAACTTAATCCTATGTGGGTGGATGGGCCCAATCACCTTTTGTTTCAATTGCAGCTAGTAAGAACACAGAGGAAGGTAGTGAGGGACATCGTGTTACTTGTGGCAAGAAGGTCCGCTTGCTATGCTCGATCAGAAGCAGTTTTGCAAGCAATGCTTTGCAGTCAAAGTACCAATCTCCGAACCGAGGCTGTAGAAGTCATTCTAAAGATTAGAGGAACGCTAATAGATGACGATCAGTTGGGAGACTGTTCGTTTCATTCAAGAAAAGTTCCCCCAATAAACGTCAATGCCACCAAATTGTCAGAATTGGTTGACTTGAGTTTGGAAGTCTTAGAGCCACCATTGACAACAAGTCTAACTAGCCAAGAATTGAGAAACCTTAAAGAGACTCCAATGCAGGTGCCGAAGTAGCCTTCCCACACTCAAAGTGTGGAGAGATGTGTGAAAATGGTCACAGAAGCAGCGGGCCATGTTTACAGCCACGAGAGGCGAGAAGGTTACATCAATGCACAAATAGCAAGCAGACTACTGATGACAAGAAACCAAAGCAAAGAGAGTATGAAGGCATTGGTTACTTTCAAATAGACTACGGATAATAAAATATAATAATTTGAAACTTGAAACAGTAACATGTGTGCAAACGCTGGTTATGTTATAAATTCACAAATATGTACATTTAAAAATCCATTTGATGTAGGTAGGACTTATTATAAAAAAAAATTTATGCCAGAATATTGTTTTGCATCCTTAAAGACTACAATAAATTGCTACCAAATTACTCGATTTTCAATTTAGCCAGTTCACCCCCTAAATTGACACACCCTAATAGGCATGGCTAAGTTTATTACAAAGTGATGAAAAGGGTACGCTCAATACTGTAGTCCACAAAACATGTAGCTATGCTTTCTTTATTTGAGTCCCCCGTCTGGGGAGACCGTTTTGTCATAAATTCAGGACACCTGAGTCCTGCGTTTTCTCTCAATCTTAGAGTGCACCCGAGACTTCGTTATTCCATAGTAATGACACAGAATTTGAAATTGCAACTGGGGTTGCAATTGTTGAGGCAACTTAGATATGTCTGATTACAGCAAATGTGTTATTGTCAATTTGTAGGTGAAAGATTTTATCCTCAATAGATGTAGGTGAAGCAAATGGGTAAAAACACCTGGAGGCAACTGCGTGATAACGAAATTCTCAGCTTGAAAAATGTGCTATAACAGAAGGTGTGCAGATTATGATGGAGGCGTGATAACGCAAATCGCGATAACCAAGTGATGACTGTGTATATGTATGTATGTATGTATGTATGTATGCATGCATGCACACATACATACATCCTTGACCACAGAAGGGTTAAGACGTATCAGGGCGCTCCTCTCGGAGCAGCCAGGTCAACTGTTATGTTGGCCCATACCAACCCCCTCCCCTGAACCCTCCTCCCCACCGGAATATCAACAAGTTCTCGCCAGAAGTTACAATTTCATTTACGAAAGGAATCAAATAGTGGTGAACAGTGCTTAAGTCAGTGAAAAACAACTCAACAGTAACAGTCTTACCCAAGTTAACCGTCACACAGTGAGGTCCCAGGTACCCAGTGATAACGGCCCGTGAGACCCAACAACAACCAGCGATGTGTTAATCCGTCTACGATAGGAACAACACCTCACTCATATAACACCATCTGTGAGGGAATTACTACATCAGGTCAGGTCCCCCATAACACCATCTGTGAGGGAGTTACTAAACCACGTGAGGCCCCTCATAACACCATCTGTGAGGGAATTGCTACACGACATGAGGCTCGTCATTACACCATCTGTGAGGTAATTACTACACCACGTGAGGTCCCTCATAACACCATCTGTGAGGGAATTACTACACCACATGGTCCCTCATAACACCATCTGTGAGGGAATTACTACACAATGTCAGGTCCCTCATAACACCATCTGTGAGGGAACTACTACACCACGTGAGATCCCTCCTAACACCACCTGGGAGGGAATTACTACACTACGTGTCTGCTGTTCAACACCTCAGCTCACATGATCTACGTGTGTAAACATTAATCTGTATGTTCCTTTACCTTTCTCTAATGAAGGCTTTTGTTAAACCACCAATGTATGCAATAAGTCATTTATATCCAATGTATATTTTCAGCCTTCGGGCTGCAGAACTTTTTCAATAAACCGTTAATTATTATTATTATTATTATTATTATTATTATTATTATTATTATTATTATTCCATACATACATACATACATATATATATACACAGTCATGCGCCGGTTAACGTCCAACCAAACAACGTCCGATCGCATATACATCCGTAGCCCATGAAAAAAAATAAAAAGTTAAAAAAAAACCCTCACACAACCACCAACACTTCCTCCACACCAACACCTCCCTCACCCCACCATCAAGACCTCCCTCAAACAACACCCACACCTCCCTCACACTACCACCAACACCTCCTTCACACCAACACCAACACCTCCCTCACCCCACCACTAACATCTCCCTCACACCAACACCCACACCTCCCTCACACCAACACCTCCTTCACACCACCACCGACACCTCCCTCACACCACCACGACCTCCCTCACACCATCCTCAAACCACCACCAACACCTCCCTCACATCACCACTAACACTTCCCTCACAGCACCACCAACACCTACCGTATATACTCGTGTGTAGTTCGAGTTTTTAAGACCAAATAATTAGGCAAAAAATTGGGGGTCGACCTCTACATGCGTAATAGTTTTGTTAGGTTGAACCCGTGCATGATGGGAAGGGCGAGGAGCAACTTTTAGCTTGAGACATGAAATATATTTACCATTTACAGCCAGTAAACAATGGAAATGTAAAATATGTACCAATTAGTAATGAAAAGCTGTGCAGTTCCTTCAGCAAATGAAGCTCACCAACTTACAATAGGCTAAATTACCTTACAACGTGCTTTCAGTATTCTATATTGAAGTTCTTAGCACAGTTCTCATTGATCTACAAAAAATACCGGTAATAAAAACCTTTTCGATATTTCACACTTAATATACTGTAATACCCGGTAATCTACTTCAACCTCCTATTGTTTACAACAACGCATGAAGCACCACCAGCTGTTGCGTATCAGCTAGACGGTACACGTGTTTTTCGAATCGTTTTCAGTTAAAAAACTGTTACATCACATGTATATTTTACCTTAACTGTGCCTGAATGAATATATTCTCGGAAATAGTAGTTTTGCTGAAACGTGATGTATTTTAATGTAAAATAGGGTAAATATGACGAAAACAAAAGATTTTACCTAACCTTCCGATGATCAAGAGAAGTTACTCGTTTTTTTAATAGTTTTTGGTTAAAATACTGCTATATTACAATGGTATTCTATTCATACTGTGCTTGATATAATGTATTTACGGAAATGTAATATTTTTGCTGATATGACGTACGTATTACAGTGGAAAGTGGGATAAAATCGTGACGAAAACAATGACTTTCGCTTTCTTTAGTTCAAAAGATGTTACCGTAATCGCTTTTCGAATGGTTTTCAGTTAAAAAACTGTTGTATTATAAAAATATTCTATCCTAATTGACTTGAATAAATACTACGATACCATATTTCTGAATATTTTCATTAAAATCCATCAAAATCATTTTCCTTGTCATCGTCTGCAGCACCAAACAGCTTCTCCCAGTCCTCTCCTTGAACAAGGCTAGAGGGTACGTGTTTTTCGAATCGTTTTCAGTTAAAAAACTGTTACATCACACGTATATTTTACCTAAACTGCGCCTAATATATTTTCGGAAATAAATAGTAGTTTTGCTGAAACGTGATGTATTTCAATGTAAAATAGGATAAAATACATGACGAAAACAAAAGACTTTACCTAAGCTTCCGATGTTCTTGAGATGTTACTCGTTTTTTTAATAGTTTTCGGTTAAAATACTGTTATATTACAATGATATTCTATTCATACTGTGCTTGATATAATACATTCATGGAAATGTAATATTTTTGCTGAAATTACGTACGTATTACAGTGGAAAGTGGGATAAAATCGTGACGAAAACAATGACTTTCGCTTTCTTTAGTTCAAAAGATGTTACCGTAATCGCTTTTCGAATGGTTTAGTTAAAATACTGTTGTATTACAATAATATTCCCTCCTAATTGACTTGAATAAATACTTGAATGAAAATATACAATATTTTTGTTGAAACTACCCGCTTTTCAGTGTAAAGTGTCGTAATAATAAATGGTAAACAATTTGCCTGCAGCGCAACGAGCCTCAGTTTATAGGACGTAGAGTGTTTTTACTGAAGGTTTTGTTGTTCCATTACCCTCAAAAACGTGGGTCGAACTATAAATGAGAAATATCATAAATTAACGATTTCTTGGTCAAAAAATCAGGGTCGACCTATAAACGAGGGGGGATTATAGACGAGTATATACGGTACTTCACGCCAAGACAGAGAATAATTTGAATATAAACGTCAAATATTTTGCACAAAAGATAAAATTTTTGCTCTCTCTAAAATTTGTATGTCTGATGCAAATTATAGCTTGTTTATATTCAAATTAATCGCTGTCTTGTGGGGATTCCAGCAATATAAATTATATTTTCCTCGGTCACTTCTATGAAATTTTATGAGCAAAAAACAAAAAGTGGTTTAAACAACATAAATAAACAAATAAATACTTCACCAAACCTTCGCGCTAACTTTCAAAGTACACCTCACTTCCCGCTCCCCCTACCCCTCACGCACGCTCCCTCCCTCCCTCTCACTCCCCCATCTGCCCAGCCAGGGTTTTTATCTTATATAATACAGTATCTCAGACTAAATTTAGGAGGATATAATTTGCATTGCTGGACTCCTTTCAAGACAGCGAGTAATTTGAATAAAAACGTCATATATTTTGCACGAGATAAAAAATTTTGCTCTCTGTAATAAAATTCTTAAATTAGATCTAAAATTTGTATATCTAATGCAAATAATAGCTTGTTTATATTCAAATTGGTCACTGTCTTGTGAGAATTCCAGCAATGTTAATTATATTCTCCCAGGTCATATCACTGGCATTTTAAAATGAGAGAAGCTTAGTAGGACTGTTAAATAAACACACAGAGACCTTCGGCTCAAACTGTCAAACATATCACCTCAACCCCCCCTCCCCCACGCTAGCTCGCTCACTCCCTCCCTCCCTTGCTTGCTTGCTGGCTGGCTGGCTGGCTGCCTGGCTCCCTCCCTCCTAAAGATAGGAGAATATAATTTGCAATTGACAGGATGGACAATATCTTGTCTGGTAATGGGAACAAACCCATTATCTGCCTCAGTGCAGGAGGCAATGATATTGGCCGGTGTAGGAGCGAGGAGCTTCTTGATAAGTTCAAGGCAGCCATAGATCGTATTAGGACTAAGGGAGGGATCCCTATCATATGCGGTGTCCTGCCTAGAAGGAGAGTTGGCAGTGAATGGTTGTCAAGGGCAGTTGGTGTTAACGACCGTCTTGACAGATATTGCAAGTCAATATCAGTCCCATTCATTGACAACTGGGACAACTTCTATGGCAGAAGGGACCTTTATGCTAGGGATGGGGTGCACCTGTCTAGGGATGGAGTAGCAACCCTGGCTGGGGCTCTAGAGGGGGCAGTTCAAAAGATATCGAAGTCTTTAAACTGCTAAGAGAACATAGGGGCACGGGGGTGGAGGAGACTGCAGTGGGAGCGGGTAAACAAGGCGAAAGATTACAGGGAAATAGTGTTAGGAATGATGACATAACTAAATTAGACGGAGTTTAAAACTAAACGCGGTAAGGGAAGGACTCAGAACACGACTAACTTAAATGTATATTACGCGAACAGTAGAAGTATGAGAAACAAAATGGATGATATTAGGGCCTTGGTATGTACCGAAGAAATCGATATAATTGCATTCACTGAAACATGGATCAACCTAGACACACATGAATTACCAGCCGAATACCAAATTGCGGGTTACAAACTGTTCCATACCGATAGGCAGACCAGGAAAGGAGGCGGAGTAGCAATCTATGTTAGGGATAACCTGAAGTGTGAAATAAATAAGGAAATAAAAACTGAGAGGAATACAGAAACAATTTGGATAGAATTAAGCGACGGTCGGGAAAAATTAATCACAGGAGTAATATATAGACCCCCCAATCTTGACAGAGTCAATGAGCGACTTATCTGGGATGAAATGCGCAGGGCTTCCATACACAACAAAGTCTGTATAGTAGGCGACTTTAACCTTGGCCAAATAGATTGGACCGACCTTACGGGAAACTCAGAATCAGAGGATTTTCTCGAGACGATCCAGGACTGTTTCCTAAGTTAACATATAACCGAACCCACACGGGGTAATAATATATTGGATTTAGTTTTGTCAAACAGAGAAAACCTCATTAGCAATGTCGAGGTAGGGAACGAACTTGCAAACAGCGATCACAAAGAAATTCGATTCCAGTTAGATTTTCAGGGCAGACGTAAGGAAAATTCCACTAAAGTACCAGATTTCAGAAGGGCAAACTTTGACAGTTTAAAGAGGCAGCTGAGAGAGGGGGTGTCGCGCTTGGCCGTGAACCTGACAGATGACACCGACCTGATAACGAGATCTGAGATTGCCGAGTTCCACGACAATTTAAATAGTGAGTTACTTAATGCACAAAGGCAGAACATACCATACAAAAAACTCAGATCAAACAACAATGACCCTAAATGGATAAATAATTATTTAAAGAACATCATTGGCCAAAGGAAGGCTATAGGTAGAAGGATAAATCGTGGCGAAATTCACCTCCGGGACTATTATAGGGTATTGGCGAGTAGGGTTAAAACCGAGATAAGGAAAGCAAAGAGGAATAATGAGGTAAGGATAGCAAGGGAGGCAAAGACAAACCCCAAAGGATTCTACCAAATGTACCAAACTAAAACACGAGAAAAGATTGGACCAATACGGTCAGACTCCGGCGAGCTCACTGATAACGACGGAGAAATGAGCAATAATTTGAATAAATATTTTTCAACAGTTTTCACCAGCGAAAATTTAAACATGATACCCGAGGCACCGACTCTATTCAGAGATAGTGAAGAAAACAAATTAAGTGAGATAGTAGTGACTAGTAACGATGTTAGTAAGCAAATAGACAAACTAAAGCCTAATAAGTCACCTGGTCCCGATGAGATATTTACCAGAGTATTAAAGGAATGTAAGGAAGAGCTTAGTATGCCCTTAGCAAAGTTGTTTAACATGTCCTTAAAAACAGGTGTAGTACCAGAATCCTGGAGGATAGCGAATGTAATACCGATCTTCAAGAAGGGGGATAGATCACTATCCTCTAACTACCGCCCAATCAGTCTAACATCAATAGTAGGCAAATTACTGGAAGCAATCATTTCAAACTCTATTCGAAATCACCTGGAGAAGCACAGATTGATCAATGATTCCCAGCATGGCTTCACAAGCGGACGTTCTTGCCTAACTAATCTATTAACATTCTTTTCATCAGTTTTCGAATCAGTGGACAAGGGGCACAATTATGATGTGGTATATCTCGACTTTAGCAAAGCCTTCGACAGAGTACCCCACGAAAGACTAATTAGAAAGGTAGAAGCTCATGGCATCAAAGGTGACATCCTTAAATGGATTAGGGCGTGGTTACAGGACAGGAAACAGCGAGTGAGCATTAACGGCACTAAGTCCCATTGGAGCAACGTCACAAGTGGAGTTCCCCAAGGCTCAGTACTTGGACCATTATTGTTTATTATATACATAAACGACATAGATATCGGCATAGACAGCAACATAAGTAAATTTGCTGATGATACTAAAATAGGACGTATTATTAAATCTGACGAGGACTCGGCAAAACTACAGGAGGATCTAAACAAATTTTTCGAATGGTCTGAAAAATGGCAGATGAAATTCAACATTGACAAATGTAAAGTACTCAGTATAGGAAATGTAAACAGGGAAACCAGATACCAGATGAACAACGATGCCATAGAGAAATCCGACTGCGAGAGAGATTTAGGAGTAATGATAAGTAGGAATCTTAAGCCAAGTAAACAATGTGTTTTTGCTCGAAACAAGGCTAATAAAGTACTTGGGTTCATACAAAGGAGTGTTAGTTACAAGACTAGCGAGGTCATCCTAAAACTGTATCTTGCTCTTGTGAGACCTCACCTGGATTACGCAGTCCAGTTCTGGTCACCGTATTACAGAATGGATATAGAATCCTTGGAAAGAATTCAGAGGAGAATGACAAGACTAATCCCGGGTATCAGGAACCTTGAGTATAGAGACAGGTTAAAGCATCTTAATTTGCACTCCCTTGAGAGACGTAGAGCGAGGGGCGACCTGATAGAGGTGTATAAATGGAAGGCAGGTCTAAACAAAGGGGACATTACAAAGGTACTCAAATTATCCAACCAGGAGCGAACTCGTAACAATGGTTTTAAATTGGACAAATTTAGATTTAGGCGTGAAATAGGTAAACACTGGTTTGGAAACAGAGTAGTGGATGAATGGAACAAGTTACCAAATATCATCATTAACTCGAATACGCTGAATTGCTTCAAACATAGGTTGGATGCTCATATGAGCAATAGGGGTTGGGTGTAAACGGGACTGCCCAGTATGGGCCAATAGGCCCGCTGCAGTTTCCTCCATTCTTATGTTCTTATGTTCTTATTTCTGGAATCCTTGCAGGACTGTGAATAATTTGAATATAAACGTCATATATTTTGCTCAAGAGATAAAAATTGTAGTACATTAGTGTACAGTACTGTAGTACATTTTATAATATAAAGATTTTCAACTGTATTTTTGGGTAGATTTACATAAATTTCTTAATTTTTTCTTCCATTTACATGCACACACCATACTAAAAGAAACGTAAAAGAAATAAATGACCTTAGTGCAAAGCTGGAGTGTACATTTACTAAATTGATTACGGTACTAAAATTGTTATGTCTAGTGCAAATTATAGCTTGTTCATATTCAACTTAATCACTATCTTACAAGAATCCCAGCAATGTAAATTATATTCACCCAGGTCATTTCACTGGCTTTTTATAAGAGAGAAGCTTAGTCACTTAAGGACTGATAAATAAACATGCGTTAGACCTTGGGCGCCAACCTCACCTCCCGCTCCCCTCCCCCCCCACACTCACTCGCTCCCTCCCTCCCTCTCCCCCATCTGCCCAACATTGCTGAAATCCTTGTAAATCAGCGAAAAATTTCGATATAAATGTCATATATTTTGCACAAGAGATAAAAATTATATCACCTGTATAACATTACAGTAGTGATTTAAGAGTTAGAGTGTATATGTACATACAGCCGGCCCTTAACATACGCGGGTTTAGCATACACGGATTTGCAAATACACGGATTGCCCCGCCGGAGGAATATTCTGTACACTGAAGTAATTGAAGTACAGTAGTACCCTGCTTAACGCGGTCAATAAAACCCGCAGGGTACCATGTTAAGTGAAATCCGCGCTAAGTGAACAACAGAACATATGGGATTAATTCCAATAGAAACTGGCCCGACCCCCAAACTCCACTTTTTGACGACACACAACTATGTTGTAGTAAAAATTTTATCTTAACTTTATGATGGTATGAAAAAACAAGTAATATAGAAGAGGTTAGGTTAGGAAAAATAAAGGTTAAAATAGGAAAACTAAAAGTTATGTTGAACACTTACGTTAGTAGAAGAGATGGGTCGGAGTACGGGGATGGAGGCTGGTTCCGAGGCAGAGGGCAGGCTACTGGCCATCAGGTGAGTCACCATCACTGTCACCCACACTTGTTATGGCCTCCCTGACAAATCCCTCAAAGTCATCTTCACTGTCTCTACCTCTGTCACTATCACTGGCTTGGGCTGGCTGTGGTGGGTTGCGGGCGAAGAACTCGGTTATGCTTTTTTGACGGCTGGTGTTTATGTTGTCTTGATACACTTTGATGTACGGCTCCATAGCCTGCACCAGCCGGGTATGGAAGACTTCATAGCGGTCATCGTTATTGTCGCGGGAAAGGAAGGACTTCATTTTCTTTGCACACTCCATGGCACCCTTAATATCACTATGACTTAAACTGTGTTCTTCGGAGAATGGCGCACCTTCTTCCTCCTCTTCACTGACGTGATCTTCTTCCAACATCTCGTCGGCAGTCACTTCAGGATCTCTGATCACCTCCAGGAAGTCTTCGTTGGTGGTCTCGGAGAAGCCTTCAGCTGTAATATTGAGCGCAGCTTCTCTGGCAAGGTCCACTGCTACTGCAACAGTCTGAACCTCACCAGTCACAGGTTCACTCCTCTTCTCAGCTGGCATGCCATGCAACACATGTCTCCATGCATGACGAATCGTAGCAAGAGACAGCTGATCCCATGCTTCCACCAAGAAGTCTACAGCTTGTTTGACGTTAAACTTCTTCCAAAATTGTTTGACGAGAACTTCTTGAGTCGCCACCTCTTGTTCCTTGTCCTCGTCGCTTTTACTCTCGCTGTCGGTGTCACCCAGCTTACGCAACTCATCATTGGTGTTGGTAGAGTCGTTCAGGAGCTTGAACTTCTTTGCAGAGTATGCAGCTTTCACATTGCAGATCAACTCCTGGTCCATGGGCTGGATTAATGACGTAGTGTTGGGAGGAAGGAAGACCACTTTACGTTGGCGTGACGATCCATAAGTAGGGGCGAGTGTCCAGGTGCGTTGTCAAGGAGCAACAAAATGTTGAATGGAACATTCTGTTGCTCGCAGAACTTCTTCACGTCGGGAACAAAACAGTCGTCAAACCAGAAGAGGGACAGAGAAGAGGGCATCCACGCCTTACAAGCGGTTAGCCAGTGGACATTAAGCTTGTTCATGTCCATATTCTTATAGGCGTGCGGCTTGCGGGCTGTGTGAATCACTGATAACTTTGGTTTACAGGTACTGGAGGCATTGGTGGTAAATAGGACGGTGATGCGTTCCTTCTGCATCTTCCGGCCCCGAATCTTGCTGGCATTCTTTACAACGAAGGTCTTGGAAGGTAGCTTTTTCCAGAAAAGACCAGATTCGTCCATGTTAAACACCTGGTCGTCGGTGTACTGTCCTTCCTACATAATCTCACGTAAGAATGGAGGAAAACCTCTAGCCGCCACACGGTCAGCACTCGCTTCCTCACCACCAATGTTGGTGATCTTGTTCCTCTTCTTAAACCTATGCAGCCAACCAGAGGAAGCATTGAAGGGTTTGGGCTCTGCAATTCCCAGCTTACGTGACACTGCTGCGTATAGTTCACGTGCGTACTCCTGCATTGAGCGCGTGTCCACCGCCATGTTGCGTCGCGCCTGACGAATCAAATAACTCACCAGCAAATTTTCCACTTTTGCCAGCACCCTGTTCTGGCAATACTTGATCGTTGAAGCACCTGCAGACTTTGTGATTTTCATGTGCTCTTTGATCTTGGCTGCATCCTTCTTGATAGTGCGAATCATAGATTCGTTGAAGCCATGCTGGCGCGCGAGATCAACTTGCCGTGTTCCTTTCTCCAAATCTTGAATGATCTGGTATTTCACTTCGTAGCTTAGACCACGGCGTGTCTTCTTGGGCTTAGGGCGGCTGAGTCCAGGTAAGGAAAGGTCTCTCTCTGGTGGCGGTGGTGGTCCGGCGGAAGCCATTTCACAGAACAATGGATTCACTTATACACGGAGTGGCCTGGAGGGATGAAACTGCCGCGGCTAGGTGAAGCGTCGTCTTTCCTCCCTCCCCCGGGTGGACACGTCATAATACTTTAAGCCAATTACAGCTAGCAGCAGAGGGGGGTAGGGATGCATGGCCAATCACAGTCCGATACGGCATATGACGTCAGTGATAACGCAACAGACATGCACTGCGCAACCTTACAGCGCGGCTTGCCCAGGCGGAGGGAGGAGGGGGGAGCAGGCAGGTGGGGCGAATCTAAAAATAGCGTCTCGAGCCGGACACTCGCCGCGTATACGTGGAAAAAACCCTCGTTAAGTGAAAGTTCGGCTCTGACGAGGCAC
This sequence comes from Homarus gammarus, assembly GCA_958450375.1. Lineage (NCBI taxonomy): Eukaryota > Metazoa > Arthropoda > Malacostraca > Decapoda > Nephropidae > Homarus > Homarus gammarus. The sequence continues at coordinate 2,466,352 of CAUDMG010001794.1, read as the reverse complement.
CGCGTATACGGTAAATCGCGCTAAGCGAAACCGCGTTAAGCGGGGTATTACTGTACATTCAAATTGCGCGCCATTCAACTCGCACGCTGCGCCGAACACGGGACACTGCCCGCTCCCGCAACCTCACACACACACGCATAGCTCTCCCTCACTCAGTCAGTCTCGCTGTAACCACGCTTGTGCTGACATCAGCATTGTAGTTGCAAAAATATTACATTTCCGTGAATGTATTATATCAAGCACAGTATGTATAGAATATCACTAATATAAGAGTATTTTAACCGAAAACTACTAAAAAAACGAGTAACATATCTTGAACATCAGAAGGTTAGGTAAAATCCTTTGTTTTCATGTAGTTTATCCTAATTTGCATTGAAATGCATTACGTTTCAGCAAAACTACTATTTATTTCTGAGAATATGGAAATGTAATATTTTGCTGAAATGACGTACGCATTACAATGGAAAGTGACGAAAGCAATGACTTTCGCTTTCTTTCGTTCAAAAGATGTTACCGTAATCGCTTTTCGAATGGTTTTCAGTTAAAAAACTGTTGTATTACAATAATATTCTATCCTAATTCACTTGTGATGCAACAGTTTTTTTAACTGAAAACCATTCGAAAAGCGATTACTGTAACATCTTTTGAACGAAAGAAGGCAAGTCATTGGTTTCGTCACGATTTCATCCCACTTTCCACTGTAATCTGTACGTCATTTCAGCAAAAATATTATATTTCCGTGAATGTAGTATATCAAGCACAGTACGAATAGAATATCATTGTAATATAACAGTATTTTAACCGAAAACTATTAAAAAAACGAGTAACATCTCTTGAACATCGGAAGGTTAGGTAAAGTCTTTTGTTTTCGTCATGTATTTTATCCTATTTTACATTGAAATACATCACGTTTCAGCAAAACTACTATTTATTTCTGAGAATATATTCATTCAGGCACAGTTTAGGTAAAATATACATGTGCTGTAACATTTTTTTAATTGAAAACGATTCGAAAAACACATACCCTCTAGCCCTGTTCAAGGAGAAGACTGGGAGGAGCTGTTTGTTGCTTAAGACGATGACAAGGAAAATGATTTTGATGGATTTTAATGAAAACATTGAGAAAGACCTTGGCACTGTCAAGGAAAGTGGCTGCTGAAGGCTTCGAGGACATGGCAGAGGACGAGATTAAGGAGCTAATTGAAGAGCACGACACTGAGCTGACCGAGGAGGATCTACAGGAGTTAGTAGACTCAGGCAAGGAAGAGGAAGAGCACCAAGAAATAACGTTGGAGAAGTTGGGGGAGATGACCAGGAATATTGAGGCACTGAAAAACCTGGCCTATAGAATGGACCCCTCCATGGTGCGTGCCCTGAAATTCATGCGAGGAATGGATGACGTTTTTGCTCCATACAAAAACATCATGGAAGAAATGAAAAAAAAGAGACGACAACTCCCCATCACCATGTTCTTTGATCACCGAAGGAGAGATTTAACACCATCAATCACTGGCGGCAGTGAGGAAGCAGCTGAATCTACAGTCGCCCCCACTTCACCACTTGTTATGGAATTGAGTGACGATGAGCCCGATGACCCCTGTCCTGTCGCCGAGGATAGGTACGGTACAGTAAAGTGAAATTTTTATCTCTTTTTTTAATAGCTTTTCTTGCCATGTTTATTGTTTGTAAAAATGCACAGCACAGTACAGTTCAGTACTGTACATAGGAAGTGGAGGTGCAGTTATTCACAAAACATTTGTGTTTGTTGTCAGCAGTAGTGACTGTGAGGAGGTGGAGGAGGGAGCGGAAGAAGTGAGTTGGGAGGAGTGGTGACCTTGGACGCGGGAGCAGGGACGAGTGGAGATGCCAGCCAGTACATTACGGGTGTATTAATTGTTTTTATAGCTATTTTTGCATTTTAATATTAAATACTGTACATTACATTTCAACGAATCTACCATTTATTTCTGAGAACATGGAAATGTAATATTTTTGCTGAAATGATGTACGTATTACAGTGGAAAGTGGGATAAAATTGTGACGAAAGCAATGACTTTCTCTTTCTTTCGTTCAAAAAATGATACCGTAATCGCTTTTCGAATGGTTTTCAGTCGTGGGATTATAAGGCTAATGATAGGATAGAATATTATTGTAATACAGTATGAGTACAACAGTTTTTTAACTGAAAACCATTCGAAAAGCGATTACAGTAAAATCTTTTGAATAACGAAAGAAAGCGAAAGTCATTGTTTTCGTTATGATTTTATCCCACTTTCCACTGTAATATGTACGTCATTCCAGCAAAAATATTATATTTCCATATTTATTTCTGAGAATATGTATATTCATTCAGTCACAGTTAAGGTAAAATATACTTGTGATGTAATACTTTAATGAAAATACGGTATCGTAGTTTTCTTTTGTTTCAAATTTCATTAACAAAGATTGATGTTTCAAATGTAATGAACAAAAATTTATGTACAGTATCTATAAATAAACTTTAATAAATGAATACTTTATGTTTTACATCGTCCTGTGCTACCATACCATGGATTTGGCTACTTTGGGCTTGCTATGATGACACAAGAGATCTGCCCTAGCAACTGTACCGACACTCACAGCTGGTGGTGCGTTGGTGCATCATTTCCAGTGTTTACTGGTAAATATTTTTCAACCTTACGAAACTATAACCCGTTTAGAGGTCGACCCCCAATTTTTTGCCAAATAATTTGGTTTTAAAAACTCGAACTACACACAGGCATATACGGTAAATAAGGACATGGGGGGCCAGGGTTTTTTTTTTGGGGGGGGGGGGGGGGGGGTTGGCAGCAAAAATACGCGGATTTTTAACGTCCACGGGTATCTCTGTTACGTAACCCCCGCGTATGTCAAGGGTCAACTGTATATAGTATTCCACATACCCGTAAGTATAAATACAAAGTTTATGTGGTGATCGGACAACGTCCATTTCGGTTAACGTCACGTTTCCAAGAACGTATCTAGGACGTTAACCGGTGTATGTGTATATATGTGTACATATATATATGTGTATATATGTGTAATGTCCGATCGCATATACGTCCGGGCCCCCCCCCCCCCCCCCCCCTCCAAAAAAAATAAATCTGTGACGCTTGATGGACCACCACCCCCTGACGGAGACACGATGATCCTCCCCATACTGGTCAGATATTATGTGTTAAAGGAATATGCTTCCTTCCTTAGGCTTTTTTTAAGCATTTGCCTCCAGGTGTAATGTTAACCTACATCTATTGAGGATAAAATCTTTCACCTACAAATTGACAATAACACATTTGCTGTAATCAGACATATCTAGTTGTCTCAACAATTGCAACCCCAGTTGCAATTGTGGTTGCAATTTCAAATTCTGTGGCATTACTAAGAATAACGAAGTCCCCTGTGCACTCTAAGATGAAGAGAGAAGACGGAGGACTCAGGCGTCCTGATGTGAGAGAAAACGGACTCGTATGATGGGGGACTAAATAAAAAAAAGCATAGCTACATGTTTTGTGGACTACAGTATTAAGCGTGCCCTTTTCATCACTTTGTAATAAACCTAGCCATGCCTATGTGTGTTACGATATTTACCGTAACATTATATATATATTTAGTGGGTCTAAATGGTTGTAAAATGGGAAACTTGGGGTTGGGTCTTGGGTGCCTGGAACCAATTAGAATAAATCCCATAGGTTCTGAACTTTCGTTATCGGCGGGGTCCCAATTAGGCGCGATAACCAAGGGATGACTGTACTGTACTGTATATACTTGTGACACTGGCCAGTTGCTTCTGGTGTTATGGTTCAGGGGTACCAAGTGACAGCACTAGGATCCCGCTTCCTCTATCAAGCAATAAACAATTAAAATTTAAATTGAAAAAAAAAACACATTCAAATAATGGGACGTAGCGAACCTAAATGGCCCTAGAGCGGGCACAGTCACGTATGCATCGCGTATTCTTATAGATTGAGCTGCCAGCCGTACGTTATCTAGTGAATTTAGTCAATATTGTACAGTAACAATGGACCTAAGTGCAAACCTGTATTGTACATGTACTAAATGATTACGGTACTAAAATTGTTATGCCTATTGCAAATATAGCTTGTTTATACAGGTATTCAAATAAATTACTATCTTACAAGAATCCAATCTATTTAAGTTATATTCACCCAGGTCGTTTGGGTGGCAAATTATGAGAAGAGCTTAGTCACTCTTAAGTAATGATAAATAAACACCCAGGCCTTCAGTGCCAACTGTCAAATCTTATCTCAAATAAATAAAGACACTCTGTCACCTCACCTCACGCTCAGCTGGCTACTTCGCTCCCTGTGTTCCCAGACAAAAGATTGGTGATTTCTTTACGTTTATTTTATATAATTTCTCAGACTAAAGTTAGGATAATATAATTTGCATTGCTGAAATTCTTGCAAGACAGAGATTAATTCAAATATAAGCGTCATATATTTTGCTCCAAATATTAAAAAATGTAGTATATTAGTGTACAATACTGTAGTACATTTTATAAAAAGTTTTTCAACAGTATTTTGGGTAGATTTACATAAATTTCTTCATTTATTTTCATCCATTTATGTACACACACCATACTAAAAGAAACATAAAAGAAACAAATGACCTTAGCGCAAAGCTGGAGTGCACATGTACTAATTTGATTACGGTACTAAAATTGTTATGTCTACTGCGAATTACAACATGTTTATATTCAAATAAATCAGTATCGTACAAGAATCCCAGCAATGTTAATTATATTCTCCTAGGTCATATCACTGGCATTTAAATGAGAGAAGCTTAGTAGGACTGTTAAACACACAGACACCTTCGGCTCAAACTTATCACCTCAACCCCCCGCTGGCTGGTTGGCTCCGTCCCTCCCTCCCTTCCTTCCTTCCTTCCTTCCTTCTTCCCTCCCTCCCTCCAGCTACCCCCCCAGCCAGGGTTTTAGGCTTACAATTTTTATCTTATATAATATCTCAGACTAAAGTTAGGAGATTATAATTTGCATTGCTGGAATCCTTGCAAGACAGCCAATAATTTGAATATAAACGTCATATATTTTGCTCAAGAGATCAAATTTTTTGTACATTAGTGTACAGTACTGTAGTACATATTACAAAAAAGTTTTTCAACTGTATTCTTGGGTAGATTTACATAGATTTCTTCATTTATTTTCATCTCTTTACATGCACACTTCATACTAAAAGAAATGTAATAGAAATAAATGACCTTAGTGCAAAGCTGGATTGCACATGTACTAATTTGATTACGGTACTAAAATTGTTTTGTCTAGTGCAAATTATAGCATGTTTATATTCAAATTAATCAGTATGTTACAAGAATCCCAGCAATGTTAATTATATTCACCCAGGTCATTTCACTGGCTTTTTATGAGAGAGAAGCTTAGAGACTTAAGAACTGATAAATATACACGTGTTAGACCTGGGCCTGAGCCAACTGTCAAACGTACTACCTCCCCTCCCCCCACGTCCCCTCGCTCGCTCCCTCCCTCTCTCTCCCCCATCTGCCCGGCATTGCTGGAAGCCTTGTAAAACAGTGAATACTGTACATTAAATAACATTAGTTAAAACGTACATATTTTTTACATTAATTTTACAATAACAACAACCAGGGTCTTATTTTCTTGTTTCAGATGGATAACTGACATTATGGGTGTAAACACTGATAACAATAGCAGCCCATCTCATGTGATATTATTATTGATTCATATTGTATAAGGTGCATTCATAAACATTATTTAAAGAATATATAGTTTGCATTTTTCATTAATTGTATTGTTTTGGGGGAAAAGAGGGTAAAAAGCCACACAAAAGTTATGAACAGGTCACACTGGGAAAGGCATCTCATTATGATTGCTTTATTTTAATGGTAATTAATGATTCATGATACGATGATTCACCTTGCACTGCAATAATGGAGGACACATTACCGTCGTTATTCGAGGCTTTACTGTACATGAATACCCGGTATACTGTATTTTTTTTTTTCTAATGAGGATTAGCCCACCCGGGCACAGGTCACTGACCCACATCAGGGCCTGAGGGGTGAAAATGTAGTACAGTGACCCCTCGTTTAACGAACGCCTCGATTAACGAAATTTCGGTTAACGAACTGCCTTCCATAAGGATCTTCAATTCGGTTAACGAACAAAAATTCAGTTAACGAATTTCTTACGAACCGACCTCAACATGTCTTCGCTTGCACTGGCCGGGCAACCAGCTTTAGTATCAGTTCGCCAATACAGTAATCGGTTTTAGGGCTTAAATTCCTTACTATTTTAGTAAATTTCAAGAAGTTTATACTATTCAATAATTTTAAAAGTTTAATATTAACTTTCTTTAGTCATTTTAACAATTATTGAGCATAATTGAAGGTAAAGAAACTAGTTTCTGGCGTGCCATCCAGCCTGTTAACACACCAGACAGGCGTTAGTCTCTCTCTGTTTTCAGTGGAGGTAACATCTTGCTTGAGACTCTCTTCAACTAAACGCTTTTTTTCTGTGTTTCCAAGCAAATTATTGGTCATTTTGAAATATATTTTACATATTGACAATATATAATGCAGTGCAGTGTTGATTTAAAGAAAATAATCTTGAAATACACCAAGAGAACTAAAATTTTATGGGTGAAATGGTGCCATGGGGTGACTTCTCTTCCACCCCAATGCCTTCTCTTCTTCCTTCTCCTCCACCCCCATTCTAATTCCCATCATCATCATCATCATCATCATCATCCAGGAGCCTTCTACATACACACCTCAAAGTAAGTGAACTTTTCTACCATTTTTGTTGAATTTAGGAAATTTTCGGTGAGCTGGAACCAATTACCCAAAAACCCATTGAAACAATGGTTTCGGTTAACGAACTTTTCGGTTAACGAACGACCTTCTGGAACGGATTGAGTTCGTTAACCGAGGGGTCACTGTAGAAGTAGTACAGGTTGTACTTCTCTAGTCCGGCATTCTGTGGTCCAGAACGATTTTAGTTTGTCCAATAGGTAGATGGGCAGCTTTTTTTTTTTTTTCTGAATTATTATTATTATTACAGGAGTATTAAATTTTTGCCCCACAGGCCCCAATGTGGGTTAGTGACCTATGCCCGGGTGGGCTAATCCCCGTAAAAAAACAACAGCAACAAAGCCGCGGGAAATTAAGGTTTGTTTACATTCGGCAGTTCGGATGCTCTCTCTCTCTGCTTGTCTATACAATGTACAGAGTACAACATTTAACCCTTCAATATATATGAGCAGTAAATAAGTGTTGCTTTCATATTCTTATGTAGAGTAATGACGATATGTTTTCACATGTGTGCACTTACATACGCGCAGTCTCACTTTTTTTTTTGCCATTAATGGTTAGCAACTTATATTGTTCCGTTTATTAACATTAAATAACATTACAGGTACAGTAGAAGTCCAAAAATCCGGACTGCTTAGGGATTGGGTCGGTCCGGATTTTCGGATTTTCCGTATTCTCAGGCAGTACTTTTAAAATTCAAATTTAAGGAGGAATAAAGAAGAGATGAACAGGTACATTTTGATAGTTTATTCATTAGCAAATATAGCATGCTTCATTTATCAAAACGAGCAGTTTTAATGAAAAAGCTGTGAATTCTAGAATTTTATTCTTTGCCTTTTTTATATCATAAATTGTAGACTTTCCAATGTCGTATGTTTCCATTAGAACAGTATTGCTCACACCACGTTCTAGTTTCTTAATTATTTCAAGTTTGTCACTCAATTTCAACGTGTTCTTCTTTCTCTTCACACAACGAAGTTTATCTACTTTAGGAGCCATTATTATGGGCTTGTACAGTACTCTGTAAATGGAAAGAGTAAGACTCAAAAATATTGTTATATTACAATGGTATTCTATTCATACTGTGCTTGATATAATGCATTCACGGAAATGTAATATTTTTGCTGAAATGACGTATGTATTACAGTGGAAAGTGGGATAAAATCGTGACGAAAACAATGACTTTCGCTTTCTTTCGTTCAAAAGATGTTACCGTGATCGCTTTTCGAATGGTTTTCAGTTAAAAAACTGTTGTATTACAATAATATTCTATCCTAATTGACTTGAATAAATACTACGATAACATATTTCTGAATATTTTCATTAAAATCCATCAAAATCATTTTCCTTGTCATCGTCTGCAGCACCAAACAGCTTCTCCCAGTCCTCTCCTTGAACAGGGCTAGAGGGCACGTGTTTTTCGAATTGTTTTCAGTTAAAAAACTATTACATCACACGTATATTTTACCTAAACTGCGCCTGAATGAATATATTCTCGGAAATAAATAGTAGTTTTGCTGAAACGTGATGTATTTCAATGTAAAATAGGATAAAATACATGACGAAAACAAAAGACTTTACCTAAGCTTCCGATGTTCTTGAGATGTTACTCGTTTTTTTAAAAGTTTTCGGTTAAAATTCTGTTATACAGGTTATACCTCTCTAGTCCGGCAACCTCGGGACCTGACCGGTGCCGGACCATGGAAATTGCCGGACCATGGAAATTCACCCTTTTCCTGGATAGATAGTGATTGGTGCTTATGACTGGAAGCACTAGCACCACTTTCTCTGCATCATGGTCTCTTTGAAGACTGTAGTGATGGGTTGTCAGACCACAGCTTACATCGCAAGGAAAGCCAGACTTGACCCGACATTTGGGGGGTCAAGTGTAAGGGTATCCCTCGCAGGTGCTCAAGGGTGTTACAAATCAACTAGCTCCCCTCCCATGTGACATGTCACCACAACAGACATGTAAGAAGGCACCAGCCGACTCTCTCCCAATATACAATAACCTACATCGCAGAGAGAGGCCGGACCTGACCTCACAGTAGCCAGGTCAAATGTAACCCTCGGAGCCCAACTCAAGGGGCAACAAATCAACCAGGGCCTCTCATGTCACACAGCCCCACCTGATGACTTCTCCAGAAAGTACAACTTATAGTCTCTGAAAACAGTCCAGACTTGACCCGACATTAGGGAGGTCAAAAGTATAGGGTAACTCTGCGGTTGACCAAGGATTGTAAATCAGCCAGGCACCCCTCCCATGTCACACATGTAAGGGGGCACCGGCTGGCTCTCTCCCAATATACACAAGGCCCCACCTGATGACTTTTCCAGAAGATATAACTTATAGTCTCTGAACAAAGTCCAGACCTGACCCTACATTAGCGAGGTCAAATGTAAGGAGACCCTTCGCCCCCCCCCCCCCCCCCCCCCCCGGCCAGCTCAACTTCACGGCTCGCATCCCAATATATAGGACGTCCTAGTCCTCCCTCAGACGATTCGTAGAGAGAGAGTTGTCTTGTAACAAGGTGGCCAGCTACTCCACCACCAGGCCTGCTCGAGAGAAGTCAGGGGCCGGAGGCAAGTCGCCTCCGGTCAGGACCGAGACTTCCCTCCGGCGCCCAGCTAAGCAGTCTCCCATAGGGACAACCCAGGACTACCTGCTAGGCCTCCCCTAGGTCACGTGAGTGTTTGTCAGAGCTTTCCATGGGATGAGTTACCTACGTGGGAAGTGTATTCATTTCATGTTCGTGTCCGAGAATCAGAGTGTCTAGTAACGTAATATGATGTCCTAGTAACGTAAATATAATGTCCTAGTAACTTCAATAGAAGGTGTTATTAATGTGTCCATGTCATGTTCGTAATTAATAAAGAGTTGTAACGAACCGGTGTTTGAGAAGTCGCCTTTAAGAACGTAATAGATGTGTATTGACGTAGAAGATACGATAAGTGTAAATAACTATCACGGCCAGGCTACCAAAATCTTCCTCTCTTTTATACTCTTATACTATCAATATTCTACCTATATGTAATCTTCTTCTTGTGAGTTTTGTCTCATTATATTGGTGGCAGCGAACTATATGTAATTCACGCTTTCCTCGTCCCTTGTTATTGGTAACAGTGTACTTAACGTAAACCCATGCCCTCCCTCATTTTAGCCATAACACCTGACTCGTTGTTTGAGTATTGTTCGAAAGTGCGTGATAAGGAGTTCATGCAAGATATAGTTTCATTATATTGGCGGCAGCGTACTATATGTAACTCACGCCCTCCTTGTCCCTTGTTATAGGTGACAGCGAACTATATATGTAATTCACGCCTCCCTCGCTTAGTTATTATAATGGTAGCAGCGAACTTAACGTAAACTCACGCCTTCCCTCGGTTAGCCATAACACCTGGCTCGTCTCATCCTTCATTTGATTCAGTCTAAGTATTGTCTACAATTGTGTAACAAGTAATTCCTGTGTCGTAGCGTGAAAAGTGTCCTAGTGTGTCACCGTTACAGCTCAAGTAAATGTCTCTTGTCGTGGTATGCGCGAATTTTTTCTAGGAATATGTTCAGTGCTTAATATAATTTCTCAGTGTCCCCCACGTTCTGTGAAGTTCTCAGTATCCCAAGTGCATTTTAATTGTCGGTCAGTGTTAAATGTACCCATTGTGTTTTAGTGATAGAAGCTGTGTCTATACTAACTGTTATAACTTAACATGTCTTACAGCCTACATCCTCCTCCTTGTCCTAATCCTCACCTCACCCTCCGTACCCATCCGTTCCCGCCTCGCTCCGCCCTGCCCTGCCCTATCCCGCTCCGCCCCCCGTCCCGGTTACGCCACTCTACACCTCACCCCACCAGGCGCGCATCATGCCCGAATGTTTCTCGCCCCGCCCGTGTGACCACCAATGTTTTGTCCTGTGAGTTATGCTTCGAAATTGGTGGTTAGTGTTACTTAACATTGCGATAATTACAGAGCTTCACTCAGTGTCTTTCATGCTAGTATGATTTGTAATGTACTCTTTGACGCGTAGTGATAAATAATATTCAATGTAGTGAGCAGAGCTTCACCCCCCGACCCAGCCTAATGAGAAAATTGTCGTGACGGAAATAATAGTTACCAAACATTGACGTAACTTATAAAATAATTTTTATTTTTTTTGCGAATGCACTTCCAACTAATCCATCATCCCTTTAGGATTGTTTCTCTGGCAAATATCACACACAGTACCGCCCCATGGCTAGCCGGAATCCGTCCACAGCACATATAAGAAGAGAAGAAGCAGCGTGAGGAATGCAGCACCACACCCGCCACGCACCACCCCACTTCTTTCAAGTCCTACCTGGTCTAGGATTAAGAAGAATTTTTATTTTTCTACTAGGAAGTTAAGGAGTGTGGAATGAAGTGCCACACAACAAACCCTGGTGAGCCCAGCCAGGGAGGGATTCACCACTGTGGAAGGTGTAAGACAGGACGGTCTTTGGTCTCGCCGACACTCACGTACGGAGGGCGAGGCCTGGTCCGCGGAACCTGCCTTACAGTCATCTAAGGAGACGACAGCCCAAGCAGTGGACCAGCTTTCATCCCGGCCGGAGGGGGCCGACGGCAGATGAACAGAAAATCATCTGGAAAATGACGGAAAACGAAGATGTATAAAGAAACGCAGATGAGCAGAAAAATCGTCTGGAATATGAAAATGAAGATGTATAAAGAAACGCAGATGAACAGAAAATTCATCTGGAATATGAAAATGCTCTAAACGTAGAGGAAGCGCAGGTGAACAGAAAAATCATCTGGAATATTATAGAAACCAGGAGGAAGTGAGAAGAAGTCAGATGTGGTGACACGACCTACAAAGTGCGGTATTGAAGAAAGAAAAACGTGCTATGTGAAGACAGAAGAGACGCTGTGCTGACATCAGAAGAAAGTCGACGATGACAAGGTGGATCATCAGAAGGACCAACCGACTACCGCTGTTGTGCTTTCAGCATTCCTTATTTTCAGATACCAGCTGGATGGAGGACTTGAGCCATGCTGAACCCAACAAATGTACTGATGTTGTTGATGTTGCTGATGTGTAATAAAAAGATATAACACCCTAACATGTGAAGTAGGAGCATTTTGTATTTTGTATTTAATTCTCTGATTTTTGTTAACATGTACTACAAGGAATGTTTTTAAAAAGATTAGTCACTTTTTCTAAGAGTTCATTTGATCAATGTTTTGTATTACCAAATGCAATGTTGTAGACATACTACTGAGTGGGACGAATTATTATTTTGACACGGCCTGGTTAGGCAATGTAACACCTGATTTTGTTTGTAGAATGTGATTTGCAAGTTTGCCTTGGACACTATGCTAGATATGAAGGATCTTTAGATCACTCTATGTTCACTTACTGTGTATGTATTTTATTTTTTTCTCCTGTCATAGAAGCTTTAACTCTTGGCGGGAGGTATAGTAAGCTTTGTCAGATCAAACTATGCCAGTAGAAAAACATACATCTCTAGGGTTATAATTTGTAAAATGTAAGGATGCATTATCGCCTCAGGGACTATATTAGATACTGCACATGATGTTACTGTCTACTTTAAATGTGTCATCAGTTCTCTGAGCATGAAAGCTTTGGTCTTGGCGGGAGGTGTAGTGATGGGTTGCCAGACCACAGCTTACATCGCAAGGAAAGCCAGACTTGACCCGACATTAGGGGGGTCAAGTGTAAGGGTATCCCTCGCAGGTGCTCAAGGGTGTTACAAATCAACTAGCTCCCCTCCCATGTGACATGTCACCACAACAGACATGTAAGAAGGCACCAGCCGACTCTCTCCCAATATACAATAACCTACATTGCAGAGAGAGGCCAAACCTGACCTCACATTAGCCAGGTCAAATGTAACCCTCGGAGCCCAACTCAAGGGGCCACAAATCAACCAGGGCCTCTCATGTCACACGGCCCCACCTGATGACTTCTCCAGAAAGTACAACTTATAGTCTCTGAAAACAGTCCAGACTTGACCCGACATTAGGGAGGTCAAAAGTATAGGGCAACTCTGCGGTTGACCAAGGATTGTAAATCAGCCAGGCACCCCTCCCATGTCACACATGTAAGGGGGCACCGGCCGGCTCTCTCCCAATATACACAAGGCCCCACCTGATGACTTTTCCAGAAGATATAACTTATAGTCTCTGAACAAAGTCCAGACCTGACCCTACATTAGCGAGGTCAAATGTAAGGAGACCCTTCGCCCCCCCCCCCCCCCCCCCCCGGCCAGCTCAACTTCACGGCTCGCATCCTAATATATAGGACGTCCTAGTCCTCCCTCAGACGATTCACAGAGAGAGAGTTGTCTTGTAACAAGGTGGCCAGCTACTACACCACCAGGCCTGCTCGAGAGAAGTCAGGGGCCGGAGGCAAGTCGCCTCCGGTCACCTCCAGTCGCCTCCGGTCAGGACCGAGACTTCCCTCCGGCGCCCAGCTAAGCAGTCTCCCATAGAGACAACCCAGGACTACCTGCTAGGCCTCCCCTAAGTCATGTGAGTGTTTGTCAGAGCTTTCCATGGGATGAGTTACCTACGTGGGAAGTGTATTCATTTCATGTTCGTGTCCGAGAATCAGAGTGTCTAGTAACGTAATATGATGTCCTAGTAAAGTAAATATTATGTCCTAGTAACTTCAGTAGAAGGTGTTATTAATGTGTCCATGTCATGTTCGTAATTAATAAAGAGTTGTAACGAAGCGGTGTTTGAGAAGTCGCCTTTAAGAACGTAATAGATGTGTATTGACGTAGAAGATACGATAAGTGTAAATAACTATCACGGCCACGCTACCAAAATCTTCCTCTCTTTTATACTCTTATACTATCAATATTCTACCTATATGTAATCTTCTTCTTGTGAGTTTTGTCTCATTATAAGACATATTGAAGGGCTAAATGTCGTATAGTAGCTTCTCAAATTTCGCGAGTTTTTAATTCTTAACGTATTTTATTGGAACACACAAAAAAATAAATAAATAAAAATTTTGACGGCAGAAACTTGAATTTCGATGGGTTTGAACGGCCCGCCAATGTGCAGACGACGTGCATAATCGTGTAAACAGCGTCATTTCTCTTATGTACAAAAGATTCATTATTGTTTATTACTGAATGTCTTTTTTATTGAATTAATGTTTATGTGTGCAAAATGAGCAATACAATTCATTAATAATACGTAGAATATTAAAACACACGAGGAAATGACACAGCATTGTTTTTGTTGATTACAAAGCCAGTGACTGACTGGTTCTAAATATAAAACTGAAGAAAATAAGACCTTGGTTGTAGCTGTAGTAAAATTAATTTGGTTGTTTTAAGTAATGTTATTTAATGTTAATAAATGGAACAATAGAAGTGGCTAATGATAATGGTAAAGAAAAAAGAGATCGCATATGTAAGTGCGCATGCGCACACGTGAAAACATATCATCATTACTTTACATAAGAATATGAAAGCAACACTTATTTACTGTTCATATATATTTTAATTAATATTTCTGAATTTGTTTTTATTGAATTAATGTACGTGTGTGCAAAATTAACAATACAATTTATTAATAATACGTGGAATATTAGAGGAGACGAGATGGCTGCCGGCATTCTGTATGTTAAAGCTTACGAAACCAGTGACTGATTGGTTCTACATATAAAACTGAAGAAAATAAGACCCTGAGTTTAGCTGTAGTAAAATTAATGTAAAAAAAATGAATATGGTTGCTTGAAGTACCTGTAATGTTATTTAATGTTAATAAATGGAACAATATAAGTAGCTAACCATTGATGGTAAAAAAAAGAAGTGAGACTGCTCGTATGTAAGTGTGCACATGTGAAAATATATCGTCATTACTCTACATAAGAATATGAAAGCAACACTTATTTACTGCTCATATATATTGAAGGGTTAAATGTTGTACTCTGTATAGACAAGCAGAGAGAGAGAGAGAGCAGCCGAACTGCCGGATGTAAACAAACCTTAATTTCCCGCGGCTTTTTTCTTCTTTTTTATTAAGGGGATTAGCCCACCCGGAAATAGGTCACTGACCCACATTAGGGCCTGAGGGGCAAAAATTTAATACTCCTCTAATAATAATAATAATTCAGATGAGTAAAAAAAAAAAAAAAAAAAAAAAAAAAAAAAGAAAGAAAGCAAGCAGCTGCCTATCTACCTATTGGACAAACTAAAATCGTTCCGGACCACGGGAGTTTCCGGACCACAGAATGCCGGACTAGAGAGGTACAACCTGTATTACAATGATATTCTATTCGTACTGTGCTTGATATAATACATTCACGGAAATGTAATATTTTTGCTGAAATTACGTATGTATTACAGTGGAAAGTGGGATAAAATCATAACAAAAACAATGACTTTCGCTTTCTTTCGTTCAAAAGATGTTACCGTAATCGCTTTTCGAATGGTTTAGTTAAAAAACTGATGTATTACAATAATATTCCCTCCTAATTGACTTGAATAAATATTTGAATGGAAATATACAATATTTCTGTTGAAACTACCAGCGTTTCAGTGTAAAGTGTCGAAATAATAAATGGTAAACAATTTGCCTTCGGCACTCGTGTTTCAGGCACGGTGAGCCTCGGTTTATAGGATATAGAGTGTTTTTACAGAAGGTTTTGTTGTTCCATTACCCTCAAAAACGTGGGTCGAACTATAAACGAGGAATATCATAAATTAACGATTTCTTGGTCAAAAAATCAGGGTCGACCTATAAACGAGGGGGGGTTATAGCCGAGTATATACGGTATGTTGTCACAGTTTGATTGCTCGTTTTAAAGTGGCAACCACGTGGTCGCTTGTTGTCGCTGTGCAGCTGTGGCGCTCACGCATGAACATATACAAACAAAAGCTCGCAAAAAAAAAAAAAAAAAAAAATCCGAAAAGTCCGGATTCTCAGTTGGTCCGGATTTCTGGCATCCAGATTTTTGGACTTTTACTGTACTTCAAACAACCATATTAATTTTTTTACATTAATTTTACTACACTCACAATCAGGGTCTTATTTTCTTCAGTTTTATATGTAGAACCAATCAGTCACTGGTTTTGTAAGCTTTAACATAAACAATGTCGGCAGCCGTCTCATCTCATCGTGTGCTTTAATATTCCACGTATTATTACAAAATATTTAATATTAAGGTAAATAAATGGTGGCGAAGGTGTGGCTATTGGGGGAGGCTGGAGGCCACGTTAAAAAAAAAAAAAAAAGTAGTAGTAGTAGTAGGAGGAGCCGGCCCTTCAGGTCTGGATGCAAACGGTTGGAGAGTCATCCTCAGCACAAACAAGTTTGGCCCTGTAGCAAGCGATCTCTGCACTGCCATTGCCACCCTTGCAAGAAAGCTTGCATCCTCCTGCTGCCATCACCTCCAGGCTCTGACGGCCTGCCGCCTTATTCCTCTGGAAAAGAAACCAGGATGTAGACCTATAGGGGTGGGGGAAGTGC